>JAHREE010000163.1:5167466-5258445 GCA_033628505.1 Tringa tobata | reverse complement strand
CCCTGCAGGCCGCGGCGGCTCGGCGTGGGTGGCCGGCCGGGAGCCGCCGTCGCCGGGTGCTGGGTCGCCTCACGGCCGGCGGGAGCGGGCCGAGCCGAGGGGCTTGAGCGCCTCAGGGAGCCCGGCCACAGGGGCGTCCGGCGGGTAGAGGGGATCTCAGCTGGGGAGGGGAGTCTGTGGGCACCGGTCTTTGTGCTGTGCGGGGGAACAGCTGCCCGGGCTCCTCTCCCCCTCGTCTCCCCTCAGCACACACACACGTGCCCGTAGGAGACCCACGGCAAGTGAAACGTGGCAGAACTTTTTTTAGTGCCGTTTTTTAAACAGGCACAAGACCTCTAACCATCTCTCTCTTCACAGTCTGGTATTTCTGGGGTTTTTCATTTATAGCAACATTGTACAAGGCTTCAGTGGGGGGTGTGTGTGTACATTCCACACCCAGGATGAACAGACTAGTGCCTCTGGTAAGAAACCTGCTGCTGCTGACATTGCCTTGCTGTAATAGCCAGCAAAAAAAACAACAACTCAAACCCACAAAAAACCCAAAAGAAATTGCAGAGCGTCTCTAACCGCACATCATTCAGAGCATCTGTCTGCCAGTTGACAAGAGCACGGCTCTGGTCAGTTCAGTGTCCCCGTAGGAAGCCAGGTGTGTCTGTGGTTACACTCACAGGTCAGCAGAACGTGTTCTGCAATTGCCTGGGATATGTGGATTTACCCACATGAAAAGCACCAGCAGATCTTTAATGACCATAAAGCAGTTCAGGTTCTGATTTAATGCCTTATCTGAAAGATAGAAAATGTATGAGGAAGGGTGATTTATTGTGTTCCCCATTGATGTTGAAAGCTAATGGGAAGCATGAAAAAGGTCATTTAAGCTTTGTCACATCCGTGTGGCTAATCTGAGGGCTGTGGCTGCTTCAGACACCAGAGTACATGCCAAGCCTCCCTACCAACTTCTACTTAGTGAAGTGACATCTCAAAAGCAGACTCCAACACTTGGAGGTGATTCCAGTCCCAGGGCTGACATTTAACCCCTGCTGTGCCTAGGGCTGTCTTCATCTTGCTTGATATTGCTCCCAGATGTCATGTAAAGCCTCTGTATGCTCCATGACCAAAGGTGGACAGAAAACAGAGAAGTCAGTGTGGTTAGCCTCAATTTTCTCTGCTTCTATTCATGCTCTTTGTACTATAATCATAACTGCCATGCCTACCTTCTGCAGAAGGACCCAGGATATTTGCATTTTCTTTGTCCGTACCAAAATCGATCTCTGTGTGTAATGCAAGCTCTGGCAAATAATAAGGGCATTCTGCATGGACAGAAGAGACTAGTCCTACTTGGATGGTGCTGAAAGCAGACATGCTGTATCTCCATGAAGGTCTTACAAAGAGCATCCAGCTCAGCATGACTTCTTTCTCCAAACATCTTCTTATTTTTTGGCTGTCTTTAGAGGACACGGATCAGTCTGTACTGCCCAGTCTCCAGTACCATCAGCACTTCCAGCTAACATGGTGAGTTTTGTGCACCCCTTATCTGCTAGGCCTTAGGGTTAGGTCCTCCGTCCCCTCGGATATGGGTTGAAGTAAAACAGAATAAGGGAAATTAAAGCAAAGTGTTGGGGAGTGAAGATGCTGGGGACTTTGAAGACTTGACACACAGTTCACTGTACTCTTCCAATTTTACACTCTTTGCAGGCCTGGTGCTAGGTGAAGTCATGGAGGAACAGAAGTGTGGTTAGAAGTTTCTTTTGACAAAATCCTTGAATGCATCAGGAATGGATTATACCTTATGGCCAGTGGCAGTTGTGGATTTTTCCATTCATCTCCTTCCAGTGGCAGAGAGAAGTATCCTACCTGTTGGGGGGAAAGCACTGCCCACTAAACTGCTTAATCTCCTGGAAGGCACTGTCAGCACGGAAGCACCCAGTGAGCAAACCTGTGATAACACATGAGCTTCGATGTGGGAGAAGGAGTTTTCAGATGAGGACAACTGCACCCTCCGAAGTTCTGTACCTGCTGTAGACGTACTTCTGTCCACGCTGGACAAAGGACTTCTCTACATGTTTTGCCCATTCCAAAGTCTGGACCCAGGCCTTCACAAGGCAGCTTTCTCTCCTAGGAGTGGAAGAATAGCATACTGGATTCATCAACAACTAGCAGAAATTCCATGTTCTTGGCATCAGGAACAAAAAAAATAAGACATGCTGACAGTCTTTGGTTTCCTTCAGCGTACAGGCAAAGTATTCTGCTGTGCCTGTGGCCTCTTAACATTCTCTGCATTTGCCTGAGACCTTCTCTGGAACACAGGTCAGTGGGTTCCCTGCATTAGTGCGGAGAATACCTTGTGCAGCCCCCATTGCAGCTGGAGTGCATAAGCAGTTTCAGCACGGCTTGTCTGCTAGAACAAACAGAACAACAAAATGTGATAATCGGACATCTAATTAGGGGGAATGCGTTCGTAGTTGTCTGGGGAGAGCTGCTGCTCAAACAGCACACAGTGAACTCGACTGAGCTCACTCAAGAGCTGTGCCCGGTCTGTATGGTGGAAATGGTGTCTTTCCTGCCATGAAATTTTGTGGGTAAATCTCATTATGCAGGTGTGGCAGGAATCTGTCTTAGAGATGTGTAGTACCGGTGTAACTTCATGAGGAAGAACTAGATTCAGGGAGAACTGCCCGTGGTGGTCAGTAACATGTAGAGACCAGCAAGGGTCCCTTTTGAAGGAAATCTAGGAACCTCTTGAGTGCAGTGGTAAATAAGCTGCAGAGGGGCTTAGCTAAGCTCCAGGAGTCTCTTGTCAGAGTGCACAAAGTTGCCTCTAGTACTCAGAGTGGCTGCCGTGCATTCACAGTCCTGTGCAGTCTCTTGTGAGATGAGGCTGCTCCGTGTGCTCAGCGTGAGACACAAGTGAGCAGGAGGCAAAGAAAATACATTTTTTTCTTTGCACAGTACATCTTGTGCATGACTGCAGGGTGATGTCTCTACATTTTATGGACAGTGCAGGTGTATGCCTTTAGCCCAGGCAATTACACATTTTTTTTTAGCCTCCAGGAACTTGTCACACAGTCGGAAAGAATACAAATCTATGACAGATTATCTGTCACCTCTACATCCTCACCCATCCTCCTAATTCTTTCTCAGTTAATCACCCCAAAAGAGGAGGTTTCTCTGGCAGCTGTGTGCAGACAATTTGCTTGGGGGGTTTCTAGTGTTTTTAGATCAAATACAAAGGTATAGTTAATTCCTGGTGGAATAAAGAAACAGAAGGTGGTATTGCCCTTCAGTTTCACATCTAAAATCCTGTAGCTGAAAATAGAGGAAACCATCTATCCAGGAAGAAACAGATCAGTGACTGTTCCTGTGTTTCTCTTGGTTTTAGGGGAACGTTTCTTTCTGGTTATCTTTTCAGCATTTCACTTTAAAGCCAGCTGCATGGGGTGTTTCTTTGCCATTGCCATTTCCTCAGACAGCAGAGGAGCTAGAACACGCTGCCTCGGTGACCCTAAGGCCATTTTTCTGCCCGTATTAATTCACCACCTCCAGGTGGAGACCTGATATCAGCCCTCCAAGATACAGGTCAGTCTCAGGGGCTCTAGCTGATTCCCAGTGCTGTGTCTATGTTTGCAGGCTCGTCTGCATGAGGCAGGTGACTTACTCCACCAGCTGCCTGCCAGAAACAGCACAGCCCTTCTGTGGGGACACGGAACATCTTCATCATCTTTTTCAGCCAGCGCCACAGCTACTATCTGGAAAGCTCCTGCCAGCTGCAGCTGAACCACCACTTCTGTTTGCTTCACCAGGTGAAGATGCTGGCGTGCAGACTTGTACTTCCTTTTCAAATCACATGAGCCCATTCCTCTGCAAGATTGCCACTGCTATTTCTCAGCAGCACCCTGGGTGCACCTTACTTCAGATGAAAGACTGGCATCCCAAAAGAAGGAATGCACAGGACCTGTTTTTGTTGTCTTATCATTTTGTATTCCTCTATGTTTCTCTCCTCACTCATTAATAGCCATTAAATCCTTCATGTTTCCTACCAGACCCATTGTGCTGTTGTTTTCTTTCGGGCAGACTTCTCTGCAGCTGCAAACACCTGCATTTGGGCAAAATAACGTGCAGCTGTAACATCACCTGGCACACCTGGTGAACAAGGTTGTAGGGTCTCATGTTGTTGCGATCTGCAATGAGCAGTGCCTGCAGCCCACTGCTTTCTCATCTCCCGTGGTTGCCAGGAGTGGCTGGCACTATCAGATGGCCCTGTGCTCTCAGGTCCCAATCAAGATCTCACTTTTCCTTCCTCACAGTAGGATGGCTGCCTGCTTTTAGCCTCCTCCCCTTCTGCAGTGGCAGATGGTGCCTGAGTGGCAGGTTCACCAGGGAAACGTAGCAGAGGTTTGTGTGTGGGACTGTGTTTGCACCATGGGTTGATCCTGGAAGCATGGAATGGCTTTTTGCAAAACAGACCTTGCTGTGGCTTTGTGTGGTGTGTGTGTGCAAGGATAGTAGTGTAGCATCTGTGGCCATGGGGACGTTTGAGTGTGGCTGGTGGGTGTACCTGTTCGATGCCTGTCTGGCCAATGTGGAATGGTACATAAGTGGGATTGCTGGCATCTGCTAATGTGTAAACACCACTTGCAGTGGAATTCGTGTAATTTTAGATGTCTGCGATAGAGACATCCCCATCTGACGTGTTCAGCATGCCTTACCTTTATATAGTTAATGGAAGAAACAAGGCCACATTTAGGGCACTCTGCATCTGAGCTATTTTAGACATCTCCTTCAGAATTCTTCTGGCAGACAAGATACCCCTTCTGTTTAATTAAATGTAATTTGTTTTCAGTAGAGTCTTCTCTTTCATGCAGCAGCTTTGTTATGCTCTCTGTTGTTCTGACTTTGTGAACTGCCAGTAGCACCGGCTGCAGCTGTGCAGTGAAGGGCCTCTTCTACTGGTAAGTGTAAGTTTTGTCATAGTACTGCAAAATGGATAAAAATGAGAGAAAAAACCAGTCACGAATAACTGTTTACACCCTGTATTCTCTCCAGCTGAGCCTTTGACAGGCAGAAGGAGCAAAGCTCCTTGAGTGACTGGAATGTAGCTGTTGTTACAAAGCTCTGTAAGTCCATTTGGGGCAGAGGTAATAGAAAGCTGGTCCATCATGAGAGTAAGCTCCATTGCAGTCCGTAGTTAAAATTATAGCTGTTGTTACTGCCAGAAGGTCAGTTACTGTCTGAAGACAATGCTTCTTAAGTACATGCCTAAAAATGAGATCTACTTTGTGTCTACCCTGTGTTCAATCAGGGCTTTAGTTAACCTTTCTTTGCTCTAATAGTTTTGCTCGTGTGTGTGAGAAAAGCCCAGATTCCCAGAATGGGAAGAGCCCACTAAAGCTGTCTTATAAGAGTCTGTATTCTCCCTGTCTATAAATTTGTGATGGCTGGAATAATTCAAAATGTTACTGTTCCTGGTCTCTGAATCTCAGCCACTGAGAGCTGGAGGAAAATTTTTTTTGGCAAAAAATGGTTTGGTAATACATCCTTGAGTACAGGATTCACTCACAGTTACCCAGGGACAATTTCCTGGTGCAGTTGGACTTTTCCTAGCCTCTGTGAAGGTTATTTCTTTTTTCCTTTTTTCATTGAGAAGGAGGGTCGAAAGGCCTAGAGTTTAATGCTGTTACTTTCATTACTATTTGTTCCGTACTAACCTGGATTTGTTAACATTTCGAGCTTAAAATCAAGATCATCTCTTTCTGATGTTACTGATAAAGGCAGACATGCACACAGCTTATTTGACAGTAAATGTGATGGCTGTTAGTACTATGTAGAGTTTCCTAGGGGAATGCATTTAGATTTTAGGTTTGCTGGTATTATAAGAATATTCTGCTCATTATTTGCTATGTTTATATTATCTTTATGGATAACTGTATTGCAGTGCTAGCATGGAGCCCTGTTCTCACATGTGGTCCCAGCATGTAACAAACCATATTAATGCTGGACAAGAAGATGAAGTCCCTCTCAGAAAACTTACAGGGAGATCTACCGAGAAAGAATTAAGTAGCAGTAGTCAACATGGTAGCCAAAGCCTCAATATGCCAGCTTACATAAGCTTATTTTTCTAGGTGCACATGCTTTATTTGGCCAGGTAGGGGCCGCCCTTTTCCTCACAGACTTGCCATCTGCTTTGAAGACATAGCTCTTACTGATACGTGGGGTAGTCCTTTTGCACTGTGTTGTCACTTGTAAAGCCAAAATAACTTGTAAAGGCAAAGACCTGTGTTCCTCTGCCTGTATTCTCAGTTGTAAGCCAGACTTCTCAGAGCAAAAATTTTGTGGAAAGGAATTTGTTCATGTCTTTCCAGCCTCAAGCACAAGTGGAGCCCATGTAGGTTGATGAAAAATCTTAATAGGCAATCACAGTGTGCTTGTAGCTATCTTGCTGCCCAGTACCTGTCAAACCTATGGGCTAATTTCAGGCAAATTTGACAATGGGCAGAGGTATTAAAAGTAGGCAAGATTGTATAAACTTTGGAAGAGGTGGTTGAAGAGAGAGTGGAATATGAGCATTTGAAAGTTTGCTTCTACCTGTTAATCCTTTCAGCTGGTGGGACAAAAGCAGCTTGTTTGTTGCTCTGTATTCTGAAGAAGAACGAGGTGGTGCTACTTCTTTAACCAGTCAAATGTAATATAGCACAGTTGTTTGGTTTCTTTTTTTTTTTTTTTTTCCCGAGCCTGAAAAGTCCTCCCTACTGTCTCATACTGTAGCAGCATCATACATTAGATGTTCCTTGCTGCCCTTTTGTGAACTTTTCAAGTTCTGCCCTTTTTTGAGATGGGGAACCAGGACTGCATGTTGTATTAAAGATGCTCCATTGATTAACATAATGTCATAATGATACATTCTCTTCTGTTATGTGTTCCTCTTCTAATTAGTCTTAGCATTTTATTTGCCTTTTTGACCTCTGTTGGGCACTGAACTCTGCTGATTACATGGCTCTGTAGCCCAACATCCATATCTAGATATATTACCTCAAGATCGTCTCCAAGCGGTAATAATAATCTACAGATAGAACATTTGATATAAAACACATAGATTTTTTTTTTCAGTGGGTGCTTCATTTCACCGTTATCTCCTTTGAGTTTCTTTTTGCCATTTTATTGCTGCTATCATAGACTCTTCTTGTAGCTCTTTGCAATTGACCCTTTTACTACCCTTAATAACTTAGTATTCTCAGCAAGTTTTATCACCTTATTTTATCGCCTCTACAGTGAAAATTGGCCATTTACTCTTTACTGTATTTGAACACATACATAGGAATGATTAATCTGTTATTGAACCCGAGTGATGATCAAGCCCCATGCTTCAGGGCATAAATTAATTACGACTTTTTAAATGTCTACAGCTATAAATATTGCTGCTTATGAAATAGATGACCTTGTGGTCCCATTATGGTAGGGACTACAAAGATGGTAAAGGAACTGGCCTTATAATCATGACTTGAATTTAGTGAGAATTTTCATGAACTTATTAAAATTTGAATGCCTTTGAAGAAATAATACAACAAGCTGGAAAATTACTTTTCTTGGACAATAATCGACCATTTGTATTTCAGGAGAAAATGAAGTTCCGTCTGAAGATGCCCTAATACTACAGCTGCACCTTGCAAAAGGGCATGAGAAATTTACTGAAATGCTAAAAAGCCAACAGCAGATCATTGTCGATTTGCAGCAAAAACTTGCTGAACAGCAGCAGATATTGGTTAGCCAGCAACGGGAGATTCTTGAGCAGCAAAGAAAAATGTATGAGCAAATGGATCTGATCAAAGTCCAGTATGGCATGCTTTTTGATACAGTGAAACAAATGTCATTTCAGAGTTTACAAGAAGATATTCAAAATTATTTTGAAAGTCATCTTCAAGGACTTCAGAACCAGGTCAGAAATCATCTCCAGAAGTCATACTCTGTGCATAAAGTAGAAGTGGATGCAAAAGTGATTAATGTTGGGGAGTCTTTGCTGGACTGTGGCCTTTGTGAAAGTGATGAATTTTGCAATTTCCAAAAGACACCTTCACAATGTGAAAAATGCACATTGTGTCCTGCTGGTTTTTTCCAAATGGCTGAGTGTTCTGCAAACTCTGATCGGATTTGCCAGGTGAAATATAATTCTGTGTCTTTCAATTATTGCTTATGAAGTATTGTGTTGGATATAGTGGGATAACATTCTGGAAATAACTACTTGGAGAGCTAGAGAGATCCAGTTTGAAGAATGTGCTTTGCCAGATTATAGCACTTCAAAGTCTGCTTGAAGTTTTTTTGTGGGTTTTGTCTTTACAGTTTACTGCTCTAAACAGGACACTAGTTTGTGCCTGTTGGGTATGATGCTTTCCCAAACCTGACAGGTGGCAGGACTTTTTTTTTTATGATGATAGGAAAGGACATACTAAAACATGTATGTTCATGCATGCTAAATTTGTTTATTTAATCCCAGTCCATTCTACAGGAACTTCTAGACATCTCTGAAAAGTAGAGGAAAGCTTTACTGAGCAAAACTAGAGGTCAGATATTTATTTGTAAATTTTGAAACAAAAGCTGTCAGTTAAAACAAATGTTAAAACTAGTTCCAGCTTAAATATAGCATACTAACACATAAAAAATTAGAACACAAATGTTTTTATTATTAAATGCATTTTATTATAAAATACATTTTATTACACAATGCAAAAACAGCATGTAAGCAAAATAAGATGGTTCTTTGGTCACTTCGTGTTGTTTAGAGAACCTAAGCTATATGGGGAAACTGATATTTAAAGCAGTGTCCTGTTTGCCAAGTGTTGCCCCCAATTCTTAGCTTAATATGAGCCTGAACAGCTGGTGACCTAAGCCCAAGATACTGAGAAGAGAACTTGAAAGAGCCTGTTCAGTTCCCTCTCTGCTAGCCTCAGTTTTCTTTAATGCTAGCATTTAAATGCAAATGTAGCATGTTATTCTTTCCCTTCTGCCTTCTGTAGGGTGAAAGGAGGGCTTGTTGGCAGGATGTACTACTTTATCATTTACCTTCCTTGAGTGTTTTTCGGTTAGCACCTTCTTCCCTGACTAAATGTCTTTAAGAGCCTTTCCTAACACTCTCTCAATTGTTACAATGCCCTTAAGACCAATCAAGCAATGCATTGCTCTCAGGGTTGTGGTACTGCCTTGCATCATAACAAGCACTAGTTGTACAACCAATCCATTTGGCTTGTCATCTGCACACTGCTTTCTGTGGACACCACGCAGTCTTTTTGGATACCTTGTTAAAACAGGTGACAAATCCAAAATAAGTTGTCTTGTTCCAACATGCTTATGAGATCAGCCCCCTCTCCATCCCCAGACATGCCTTTCACTGGCAGATGGGTGTCACAGAGCCTGAAGAAGTGCCTGTTTCAAATTTAAGTTGTTGCGTTAAAGGGTTTCAATATGATTCTTGTGATTTACAGGACAGAGATGAATGCACCGAATCTCCAAGCATTTGTGGTGAGAGGATAAAATGCCTGAATACTCCAGGTAAGTTCTATTCTCTGATGATTAAAGAATGAAGATAATTAGATCTTCAGGAAGAGACCAAAGAGATAGATAAGGACTCAGGCCGATATGTTCGTGAGTCATGAAACGCTTAGCTTGATGGAATCAAAGGGGTTGGAAAACACTGAGCTCTAAGTTGATAGCAGTTCTTGTGGACAGTGGGCTACTCTGGACATAATATCCACTAGGAGCATTGGATGTTTCCTTTTACCTTATTTTCCTGGAGTTTTGTATGCTCTGGTTTTAATTTTCACTTGTGACCTGACTTTCTTCTTGTTTATGCTGGTGCGAATGGGTTCAAAATCAAAGATATTATTCCTAATGGAGAAAAATAGTTGTCATTTTCCTTCTGCTGCACTAGGGTAGATATTTGATTTGATCTAATGAAGGTTCTTATAAGGCCTCCCTCAATCAATCTTACTCTCCTTTAGCAACAATATTGTCAAATATTGAGGAACGCTCAACAGTTTCCCCCATTTCCCAGGGCTTGGGGGAATTTTTCAGACATTTAAGAACAGATTTGACTCGAGTTCTGCACTGTAGACGTCGCCTTCGTTACTTCTCATGGCAGTCGGACACAAAAGATCAAAATTAATAGACATACTGAGCAAAAGAGGGTGGCCTCTCTGAGGGGCTATTTTCAGCTGTTTATGGGTGATTTTGTACTATTCCTGGTACCTGTTGGTCCTAGTAAAGGGTTAAAAGAGGACATGAGCTCACTTATATTCTCCTTACTTTCTCTGGGGAGGAACTGTGGTGGGTTGGGTGGTGTTACTACAGATTCCACAGGAAACTGGAAATGACTAGAGGAAGAAAACACTTAGTGTTGTTTTATGTGTACAATGCAGTAGAGGAGGAACCATCAGTCTTATGAAAGAGACAAGACACTTTTAGACAGCCTCAGTGGTGGGTAGTTAGACAGCTTAGGGCACAAAATTTGAGGCAGAGCATTGAAAAGGTGTAAGGCATTGTCTCTTCCATAGACTGAGTTTGAGTTGACTTGATGGTTTTGTGGAAGGAAGCCCACAAGGCTCTAGCCCGAGGAAAGGAGAGCCACCAATGTGGTAGTCATTTGGTGTTGCTCTAGTCTGTGGCTTGAAAGAGGGAAGGCTGTAACGAATTTATCCAGTGGGCTCTGTGGTAGGGAGACCCAGACCAAGAGTGAGTCTATACACCTGCTGGAGGAAAGCAAAATACTACCAAGAAACAAGCAGATAGCCGTGGTGTGTCAGATCATAGAAAGGCAGTAGCAATGTATTTGAAAGGAAAGGATTCTTCCCTTGATTCCTCTTCCAGTTTTAATGGTGGCTTGTAAAGATGGGAAAGCAAACTATTTCCCATCACCTGGATCAGGAATCAATGTCCTGTCAATATCGTTCCCATCTGTCATGGAAGAGAGAGCATTCTTTTTATTTTTTATTTGAGAGGACTGCTACTTTGAGCCTGTCTGTTCATGATGGCTCATTATCTTATACAAGTGCAATTACCTTGTCGAAAGGGAGGCTGAAACTGAGTGTCTGTTTTGGGTAATGTAGGGGAGGTAGGGATTTAATCTGACATATGAGTTCCAGATGTTGTATGTGGCTTCTTGAGCTGCACGCAAAGGTTGTTGCATTTGTAGCAACTCATGTTCACTGTACAGTGTGAAGGGAGACAGAACAAATAACAATAAAGAAACATGCAACTAGAAGCCTCTCTTTCTTCACCCTTTCACTTCACTCTACATCATACTTTCTTCCTCTGCTGCTTTTTCTTGCTTTTATCTGTGATGAGAGTTTTTAGGCTATTTGATTAAAGGCTGGTCGTCAAGGAGCAATGACAGTTGGAAGTACCCAATCAGTGAAAATGGAGTTCAGTGCATCGATTCCTTCTTAGACAATCACAGGACAGTGGTCAGACTGTTGTCTTTGGTGTGAACCCACCAGGCGGGTTCAAGCAAAGTTGATCTCCTCAGAATGCCATGCAAGCTAAAGAGGACTTACTGTACAACTTAGTGTGAGATTCAAGGGGAAGAGGAGCGAGAAGGTAGACAGATAGCCCCGATTTGTAATTAGCTCTGTTGCTTTGTGATGATCCAAATCTGACATAGAGGGTTTAAGAAGAGATGGATTCCCATACTGAATCTGTTTGAATGTCAACTTTACATCAGGCAGTTATGAGTAGTAACAGCAGAAAAATACATGCATGGCTTACTCCAGTTGCCTTGCAATTGCCTGGCCTTCGTAAATGGTGAGGGCTGGTGAATGTGCTACAGAGACACTCGATTTCACAAAAGCAGCTTGGGTACAACTGGGCTGTTCACTGTTAAACCAGGTGCATCCGTGCCCAGGGCAGGAGCCAGGAAGAGGTTGGAGAGATTGTCAGGCAGTAAAGAGAAGTAGGAGGCAGTCACAGTGTCCTGCTGTGCTGGCTTTCTGATGCTTGGCTGTCATTTGCTTCTTGACCTCTTCTGGGCAAAGGGCAGGGTGCTGCTCTTGCCACTGTGTCCACAGTATAAAGCAGCCTGTGTCCCCTATTTGAAGTACATGCAGGGGGTATACCTGCTGCAGATTATTGGTTAACAAAAGACTAGACAGCAAATCGGTGAGAGTAGTCACCATATATATTTGAAACACCTGATATGTACAAAGATCCTTAAATATACATTGAAATATTTTAAAGAAGCAAATAGTATAGAAAGTATTTCTAGGCACTACTGCGGGTCTTCTCTGCTGTGTGAACCAGCTGTATTTGCTTCTCAGTGATGGAGGAGCCATGGATACGAGAAGTAGAACTGGTTAAGAAGTGTCATGTAAGCAATTACACCATGGTTAAAACTGATTTCAAAAGCAAAGTTTGTCTGGGATTTTTTTTGTCTGTCTTCTCTAGAATGTTCTTAGTTGAAAAAATGTGATCTTATTTATTTGGCTTTTGTGTCTCATAAAAAAAGCCAGACGCTTTCAGGGGGAACAAAGCGTTAAGTTTCTCTTGACTACTTTCAAATGTAAAAATCTTACTATTCTGCAGTGAGCTCTTTTGAGAAAATGATAGCTGTTCTCACAAGGAATGCTCTCACATCATAAATTGTATAGTCCTACATATCAGTGTTAGTGGAGAATCATCACTTAAGTGAATGAAACATAAATAGACAAAGAGATACGAGGGTGAATATATGAAGCCTTTATAAATTAACACAGTGTCTGCTGTTCTCTGATGAACAATGTAGTATCAGAAGTGAATTTTAGCCAATATTCTGACCTCCCTTGTGGGCCAGGTGTGTGTACACTGCTCTGTCTTGCAGTTTGCATTATGGGTGGTGTGCTTTTCTGTCTGCATCAGCAGTCTGCATAGCCAGCTCCACCGTGGGGTTAGCAATGGAGAAAAATGGCTTTTTGAGGTCCATGTCAAATTCTTGTAGTCCCAGTCTCAGAGCAAATTCCAGCCCAGATATAGCAACTTTCTAGCTGAGGAATAAATCAAATATATGACACTGTATTTAGATAGTAAAGGATATTTAAGAAGAGCTCTAAGAATGATGATTATTGAGTTTTGATTATGGTGGTAAAAAAGCAGGAGCGAGTGCATTAGCAATTAAGCTTTGAGGCCCAGGTTATTCTTTAGGGTGCCTCAAATCTTGTGTGTTGATTTAGATCCTGAAGGCTCTGTGCACAAAGGCTTTGGGCACCGGTCGCTACAGCTGGAGGCACTGGCAGCTGGCAGTGCTCTTGGAAAATTGCCATAGAAAATTACAGGCTGTTTTTAAAACCTGCTCTTTGGGTGTGCATTCTTTGATCTACCGAGGTCATGGTGTACCATTTAACAGCACAAAATTGTTTTATGTCAAATAAAGTAATTTCAAGTGGCACCTCTAGATATTCTCTTTACTGTTTGCAGCAGGATTTTATTTTAACTTTAGACTGTCATAACCACTGCTGTCCTGTGTCTTAGGGCAGTGGTTTTCCACATTTTAAATGTGTGGACTTCTTCATAATGATGGTACACCTGGTGTTTACAGTTTTGTTTTTCCTACTTGTCTGTTGCAGATTCTTTAAAGACCGTACACAGAATGCCCGGGGTCCATGTCCCTTGGGTTGAAAAGCACTGCTTTAACAATTGCAGCTACAGCAGTGATGTGCCATAACATGGCTGGGCAGGCAGAGCACATTTCTCCTTGTATAGGGGAACTCTTCATTAGTTGAAAATATCTTTGCTGCTCAGCACACTAGTTAGTCAGTGTGCTTTTCACCTAGGAGAAGGGAGGGAAGGCCCTTCCAGCAATATCAATGTCAGGGTTTGGTTAGAATTGCCCCTGTGCAGCCCTATTTTTCTCCTTTCCCACTCTAAACCACTGGATTCTACTTGGACAAGGTTAGTTACCTCTAGTATTTCCTCTGTTTGCTATCAAGGATCCTTTAATAGCACAAAGTGATCTAAAATCATAATTGTCTTCTGTTGTCTCTCTTTTGATCAGATGTATTATCAAATATACTTGATAGGTCGAGCTGTAGAGTTCTTAGATTTATTGTTTTAAAGGTATGACAGTAAAAGTTGTCCGTTTCCTGTAAACAGGTGGTTTCCGATGCCTTGGAATTGCTGAGAAAGATGCAGCTTTGGGACTGTGTGGAGAGGAGTATTTCTTTAATAAGGAAATGCAAGAATGCCAGGCGTGTTTAAAATGTGAAGATGGAATGGTGGCCGTGCCTTGCTCCACTGTCAGTGATACGATTTGTTCAGCGACCAGTGAAAACAAGCTCTCAGAGTCTTGGGCTGCAAACCTCATCCTGCCCTCTGTGAAGTCCGGCATCTCTCAGGTCTACTCCGGCTTGAGCTTGAAGATAAAGGGAAAGCTTCCCTGTGAAATCCTGTCCGTTGAAGATAACAGCCTGGTATTTAGGCAACATGGGCTGTTGTGGACTGACCTAAATTTTGCGGTAAAGCACAACTGCAGGAATTTTTTGCAACTTTCCTTAAAGCTAAATGGCAGTGAGGAAGGCTACGAACTGAGCGGTGTTCGCATTGAACAGCCAGAAGGGAAGTATTTCCAGAGCACTAGTTTAAGCAGTGCTGCTGAAGTGGAGCCCAGCCAAAGTCTTTCTGTGTATTTGAGGAGCCCCAATCAATTCTGCAACCAAAGTAAAGACTTAAATATTTATGACCTTAATACCCCACTCAGTTTGTTTTGGTTGTCCCACGACACAGGTGCTGTGGCGCTCAGCGCACAGATGTCGACGGCAATACATTACCAAACCAACTATCGACCTACCTTTAAAATAGTATCCGTTTCCGACCCTTACATGCTAAGTTTATCTCATGATGGCAGAGCTATAAAGTTCACTGAGACCGGTGTTGTCAAATTTGTGTTCCACCAAGCATTGTATTCCATGGGTCATACGTGTGTCCGGGAGGGCTTCTCCTTAATTTCTTATATCAATAGGAATGGCACCAACAGAGAATTAATGAATGTATTTAAATCTGGGGTAAATTACAGAGACACATCAATATCTGCTGCTGGGGCCACAAAAGTTGGTGCTGGAGATCTGATTAGCTTTGAGATACTTTCTCCTGCACAGTGTAATGTTCGGTATTTTGGAGATAGTTCTGGAATTAGTATGTTTAGCCTCATCTGGATCCCTTCAGCAGTTTCTAGTGCCATATCAGCCACAGTTTCTGTTACGGGTCTGCCTACTGGAGCTGTGAGAAACAAGTTACTGGATTTCACCCAGGTCTCATCCAGTGAGAAACAGATACAGCTGGTTTCTTCTGGACAGCTTGCTCACAAGTATTTCATTTTTACTGAAAAGGGAGTTGCCAGCCTTGCGTTTAACTTAAAGCTAATCCACTCATGCAACGTGCTCAAAATGACTCTCAATCAGTTGACCAGGGATCACATGCAACCCACCGCGATTGCTCAGCAGATCGGAGGTCAGATGCCAGAGGGAAGCATATGGACCAGCGTGTCCCTCCGTGCATCTTTTGAAGTACATAACGGAACACTGGTATCAGTTTCTCTTGACTGTGTGCGTGGAAGGATCAATCAGATCACTCGTGAACAGGGAACCGGTATATCTATATTATGGATTTCATCTTAATTTATATACAGTGAAGGCAGCGCAGAACTGGGGTTTAAATTGCATTTGGACTCTACTCTGACTCTACGCATATTTGACACCTTATACTGTGTTGACATAAGCAGGTTGTCCCACTAAAATGCCTCAATTTTAGGAATATTTAACTATAATCTTAATTGAGTGATCAGTATTTAAAGAAAAGAGAGCTTTTGGTGTTCCAAGTTTTACTTCTTTTAACATCTTCAGGCAGCAGAACTTTGCATTCAGGTCAAACTCTCTTATTTTTAATAAAGCAGTCTCTTAAAATGGGTTATTTCTGGACCACAAGAAATTGCAGGTGAAGGTGAATACATACCTTTTAGTACTGCAACTGAAAGCAGCGCAGCCAAATAATGGAAACCTGCTTTTAGTTTCTTCATTGCAGCAGGCTAATAGCAAGACTAAATGCACTTTGAGGCTAATTTGTCTACATCTTATAAAATGCTGTGCTTTCTACAAATGGAGAGAACATGCCTCAAACTAGAGGTTATACTATGGTGACACTGGAGTATACATGCTTATCATTATAGAAATGGATATGGGTCAAAAATTGAACATTCTTTTTACAAAATATAGTAATTGCTCTCAGCAAAAACATTAGAAATAATGACTGTTCTAATTTCATTTGGAAATAATCTGCATTTAAAGTAATTTGGGAAGGCTCTTTCCCATTTTTAGTTTTTGCCTCTGAAATGTTACAGGATGAAAAGGGAGGAATTCTATGCCAAAAAGTAACATTATGTAGGAGCAAAGAAATGAGTATTAAAAGAATGTCTTGAAAATGAGACTTTGGAAATCAAGCAAATTTTTATTCAGTTTCTTACAAATCAAAAAATATTTTTCTGACCAAAAAGGAACACCATTCACAAATATACTTATTTTGCTGAACATGTACTTATTTTGAAAAGGTGGTTGTTATTTTTTTTCTGAAATCACTCCGTTAATTCAAAAAAGAAATGATGTATTCAGTGACACTGATTTTTGTCTTCTTCCAGTTCTTCCATCAAACTGTTCTTTCTTTTTCTAATCTATTTCAAATGTTTTCTCTCATTTTCTCCTTTCTCCTCGACAAATGCTGCTTCACTCCTTTCTCATTTCTTTTGTTAGGAGTCAATGTCATGTCCTGTCACGTAGCTCAACACTTTCCAGCCTTCTTTCACCATCCCTACTAAAGAACAGATGTATGTATGTCTGTCACATATGTAATTAGAGAGGAGGGACATGAATAAGGCACTCGCGGGCTGCCTTATATCAAACTTATTGAAAGAAGGAGTACTGTGCACGATTTAACTTTAATGTAGATGTCTGCCTGAGTATGTATATCTAAAATATATGCACTTTACTGTGCTCTTCACCTGTTTTGGGGTTTGTCACGCTGTTTTTGCTGTTTAGTTTCCTCCTATAATTTTCTCTGGAAGCATGAACTTCTATTTTTACTTATAACTTTCTAACTGCATCCTTAACACTTGCAGTTCCCTTTCCCTCATCCTTTTTTCTTCAAGTGTATCCTGAAAGGTGTGCAGGCTTTTGACAAATTGCTCTCCTGCTCCAAATGGAGAACAGTAGTTTTTCTTGCTTTCAGCTGCAAAGTCTGAGCAGTCCATCACAAGATACCTCACTGGACATTGTGTTGAAGCCGGCATAGGTCTGCAAAGCACAGTAAATTCAATCCCAGTGTCCCTGAAGTCTGTGACAGAGGTCTCAGTGCCTCTGTGTAGCCAGGCTCATTGGTTCTTGCAAGGACATAAGGAAGGACAGAGTAAAGCTAATATTAACGGTGTTCAACATTTGTGAAATACCGTTCCAGAGGATATTTTGTAGTGGTAGAGGAAGACTTCTGGAATGAGAACACACGCATCTATTATGTACGGAAGAGCTGCGTTATCTATGAGCGGAGCAGTTTTTCTGGATACTTCACTCTGGAAGTCTACTGAGATTGAACAAAGATGAAATGGCACAGGAGTTAAACTTTTCTGACATATCCATCTGCTTAGTAAGGCAAACTAGGGAAATGATTCCTAGGTGATATCAAGGGCACCATATCTTCTCAAACAAACTCCTCTCTACAAAGAGGTGATTTCGTGAGGATGGGGTCAAAGGGCTTCTTCCTCACAGAAGCAGGTAGCTCATTTCTGTACAAGGATGCATGGGACATATAGAGGAGCTCTGCAGAGAGCAGACCTGGGTAAAAAAATTAAGACTAAAGTAAGACTTCAGGGGAAGACAGCTGAAAGTTTTTGTTTTAGAGGAAGTTAAGAAAGTCACTTTCTCACAGACAACCCCCCTTACTTTTCTTTTCTGTTTTGCTCAATGCAGTTGTGTTAAAGGCTGCCACTGCCCAGTATAATGACAACTTAAGAGCCATTCTGGATCTAAACCTGTGTAGCAGATCTCAGAATCTGATGTTAGACATAATCTGATACCTCTTTAGCAAAGTGCAGATGTTACTTGAATATAATGAGCACTTGCCTATGTATGGTATACAGCAAATCTAATGGCATGATTTGTATGAGTATGCTTTATTTGAGAGAGATTGTGATGTCAGTGGAATTGCTTGAATATGGAAGAGGCTGATGCTCAGATCCTGTATTATGCACGTTGGTGGTACTTGCATTTGAATGCACCGTTATTAAAGGATGCAGGAACTACCAGGGAGAACGTTATTACAAGTGAACATTATCACAGCTAAGAGAGATTGCAGAGTATGAATTCTTTAGGGTAGTAAATCTTCTCTGAGGATTCTGGGAGGAGTGCCCGTAATTGCCCATAAGTTCAGAGTAGATTTTTAGACACACAATGGCAGAAATGCAGTATTTTGCACCCTTCTGGTGGTGATAATGCATCTAATACTGTTTTGCTAATGTCGTCTGTGATAAGGTACTCACATGATTGAAAAAAAAAAAGTCTTATTAAATATGTAGTATTAATTGCAAGTTGCAGAAAGCTTAGACTTATTTCAAGGAAGAAAAGGCTGATCACTTGAGCCTCTTCTGCATCTCTCCCTTTTGAGGAAAAAAAAAAGCCTGAATCCATAGTTCAGGCCACTGGCTGACTTTGGTTATAGTAACATGAATGTGAAGTAAGTATGTTGGAGTCAGTGTGGTTTTATGATAGTCTAATTAATGGCACAGTATATACCCTTTGCATCTATGAAAATGATATATATTGCCTCATACCATGCAACGTTAAGTGGTGCTCTATGATCCTAAATAAGATGAAGTTCATGAGGCATCAGACAATATACAATGAATGATAATTTTATGGCACTTAACCCATTTGCTGTAATAAATTGCATGTTTTATTGACAGGTATATCTTATTAATTATATTTACAACCTTTAAACTTTTTAATTCATTTTTTCATATGGTTTCTTTCTATTAGTAGCACAATGTAATACTGTGAAGTATGGAATTAATTAAAAAACGTTTCTTTTGCATCTTTTGATACCACATTCACGAGTACGGTTAAAATAGCTGGAGACAGTCTCTCCAATCCTTTCTGCCAGAGAGTGTTTCCAGTGGGGGTATTCATAAAGTAAGAGTATGGGGCTGACAGAATCTAGCTGTACAGAAAGAGTTTTAAGTTAAGACATCCAGGAAGGCAGGTGGTTATTTAATTTATGTTTTGGCAATAATGGGCAACAAGGTTGTTAGAGAAAACATGACCATTACAGAAGGAAAATAATTTAGATTGTACAGTGCTGCTCATACTAGAGGAAAAAGGATTTGGCTTACAAAGACCTGCATTGTTTTGTATTGTGAAACATTTTGAAAATTCAGAGATTTTACCTGAATATATTTTATTATCTATACGAATGTTTTGTGCTTTCTATGAACTCTGGGCAGAATATGTTAAATCTGCCCATATTCTGGGCAGATTCTGGGCAGATTCTGGGCAGAATATGTTAAATATATTTTAGTATTGTGAATGCTTCCTCTGTTGTGTGTGAATGCAGATTGCAGCACACTGTGAAAACTACACTAGTTTCAAATGGTGCTTTTTTTATGAAATTTCCTACTTTGAAAAATTACTTTGTTTTACAAATACTGTTTAGACACTTGCCTCTGCTGATATTATATTGTAATATGTTTTAAAAGAACTTTACTGAAATAAATAAAACAATAAGGCTTCATTGGTGTTTATGTTCTGTTCTGAGGAAGGCTAATTGCAGCTATTGTGATTTTTACCAATGACTCTTTTGGGGCCAGGATTTATTTCACGGCTGTTACCTGAATTGGTTACCCGTGTTTGCTGAAGTGCTAAGTGTTAAACAAGGTCAGTAATAGCACACATTTCTAGAGATGATCTAGTCTGCCTGTTCCCACTGTTGGAACTGTAGATCTGAGAAGATGAAAATGGACTTTGATGCTACTACACTAATAAATGCTTGTGTCAGAAAAGCAGTACAGTTTATCTTGGTCATTGCTATGGTCACCATAGTAATGCACAGAAGAAAAATGAGAATACTTTTTTTTTTTTTTTTAAAAAAAGAAGAAGTGTGTACTGCCTTGGTGCTTCATACACTCTCTGTCCTATGTGGAAGCTTTGATAGTGGTGGGGAGGGTTACCCTGGTCAGACCTCTGCAGTAGCCCAGCTGTACTTTGCTCAGGGTCTGTGCAAGTTAAAGCTCATACGTTCCCAGTAGAGATGCTTTACAATTATTTTAAATTACACAACTGCATTCTTTTACTAGTTATTGTTTATTAGAACTGAATGAAAGAGAGGTGCTACGGAATGACCTCTGTAGGGATAATTTTTGAACAGATTACTCCAAAGAAGGATTTGAGACCAGCTGGTATTTCTTTCTGCCTTTTCCACTGAAAGCAAAAATGAGAAATTTTATATCATGTGTTTTTCACCTACTGCATTTGTACTGATTTGAAGGGCTCAAAGAAATAATTACTATAAGAAGAGGATTACAGACGCCATTAACATAGCCTAAATTAGCCAAGGATAAAATCCAGAGGAAGGAGAAAAGAGTATTTGTGAAATATTAGTGAAAAAGGAACCATCCTCCTCCAGGCTGCATCCAAAATTGCCCCTTCTGGCCTTCAGCAGCTGAAACGGTTTAAGACCTTTCCAGAAGAGCCCAAACCATCTTGCTCTCTGGCCACCGCGTACAAGGGCTCTCTCAGATTCACCCCGTGTTTCTCTTTGGGAGTCTGACCTTCCCTTGTACAACAGAGATAGGTGTCTAGAAGCATGCTGTGTGACCAAGCCTGGTGTCCCTTCCTCTGCTTGGAGGGTTTGCCTTAAAATAAGGCTCAGAAGGTATTAACTGTGATGGTGGCAGTGCCCGTGCTTCTGGGGTAATGCTGCCTGAAAAAAAAGGCATTGACTGGGCTTCAAAACAGCTATGTTGCCAATTTGCTGGATCTCAGCAGCCTTGTATGTGTACATGTATACATGTCTGACCATCTGCCTTTTGATTCCTGAAAGCCAAATGACTGCTCTTGGGGAGATCCAAGAAACTCTTGTTTGCATTAAATAATTGAACCATCATTGCTGAAATAGAGTTTATTGGCCAGCTGCAGTGTGTATAGCTTTCTTCAGTCTTTCCTTGGAGCTCCGCAGGCATGTTGGGACCTGCAGGATTGAATATTTTGTTTATTGGCTCTTCAGAAGAGAAACTAACTGCTCTCCAGACAGTCTGGTGTGATCCTGTTAAATGGCATCTCTTGAAAGTAGCCTTAAAAGGCTGGATGTAATTTCCTTGCTAGAAGAGTCTTAATGCCTGGCTTTAGCAGAATCTTGAACTAAAAGCCTGTCGTGTTAAAATATATATATATATCTTTGGGTTAAATAGCATTTTCTCTAAAAGAAAAACTGCAGGAAAAGGATTTTCAAAAGTTTCTACCTCTTCTTAAGAAAACAATTTCTCTGGCTTTCCCCTTTGCCTTTTTTTTCCACTGGAAAGCTAGAGGGAAAAAAAGGAAAATACGGAAGTGAAAGTGGGGGGAATGGAGATTGAAGGGGAGAAAAGTGGGAGAAGGAAAAAGAAATCTCTGGTGTTTCAGTAATTTAATATATGAGAATTTAAGCTAGTTTTCTTCAGAACTTTCTGAAAGAAAATCTTGTTTTCTCAACCAGTTGTAATTGAGAATTTGTTCAACTGAAAATGAATTGTATCACCTTTGGCTTAGTTTTTGTCTCTTTTCATCAAAGCAGTTCCTACCCACCAACTTCTCTAAACTTCAATAACATTAGAGTATTCTGAATATGCTTAAGTATTTTGCTGAGCTGGAACATTAAGTTGGGTAATTGAGTTAATTAAGTGCCAACATATAGCGGGAAACCTCTGGATATGTTTGTGGGTTTTGGCATGCAAACATCAGTTTTCATCATTACCTTTTAACTATGTTTGTATTGGTAACTGCTTCTCATTAGATAAATGAGGCTTCTCTGAGCTCCATGTTACCATCACTTGGCTGCTGATGGTACCTAACGTGGCTCATTTAAATCTCCTTTGGGTATTTTTCTATTATACTGCAGTCAGTAATGTAGACATGCACTAAGTGTCTGCAGGACCTCCATACTTGCGGGATGTTGACAGTGTTCTTGTCACAGTTAGTTTTTCCTGACTTGTTTCATTGTTTTAAATCACAAGTTGAAATCGGTTCAGGAGTCCATATGATAGATACGGGCTTTCAAAGCAACCTGGTGAGTGATTTAGACTGGTAATCACATCTGAGTTGCATGATTGCAGCCTTCTCTTGCAGAGTATAAAAAACTTCTGAGAATAGTCGTAGATTAAATGCAGGTGTCTTGAGTAAAGAGTTGGAGATGCTTTGCATTGAACTCAAATAAAAGCCTCGTACTCTACTCAGAAGGTCAAAAAAGTAAAAAGATTTAGTATATACTGTAAAATACACTGTTTGTTGAAGGAGAAGTACAGTTGTTGGTTTTATTAGGAGAGGAGAATGAAAACGTGTGCTTTATGCCAGGTAGATAAGACAAATCGCTTAAGATGCTTTTATGCTTGAAAAAGTTCTGTGCTTCACTTTTTCTAGAACACAAACCTAGATTTGTTTAAACCTTTGCTTCAAACTACTGCCATATCAATGTCTTAATACAGGCTTGATTCATGCTAAAATCTCTTTGAGGGTATTTCCCGCCCCATATGCCAGACAAAGATAACACATTTCAAACACGTCTGATCAATCCTTGGAAAATGGTGTCCAATACTGCGGGATGTGAACCCCATGATTCTGGCTGAGGCAGCAGATTTTATCCTCAGCTGCTTGAGTCTCCTGCAGCCCTTGTTCCAAGGTGGTCAAGCTTTCCCCCACCTTTTGGCATTGCTGGAGGTGACAGCTGTCTTGCCTGGGAAGCTGAAAATCCTTGTTTTGGATCAGCCATGATTTTTTTGCCCCCTCTGATTTCAGCTATTCTGCCTTCCACCCTCTCTTCATGGTTAGCCATGGGGCTGAAAATCCACCGTTTCCCCATCTCCACCCCTGACGTGCACCTTTACTTCTGCTCTCAGGTCTTGCTGTGTGACCGTGGTTTGAATCGTCATCTTGTTGGATGTAGGCTTTCTTCTCACACTCACCGCATTCGTGTACCACTCAGTGTATGTGAAGCACCACATCCACTGAAGCACCACATACAGATAAGAGGCTTAGACATGTGCATAACCAGAGATATTTTGTCTCGTTTGGACCTGCCTACACCCTTGGGCGACCAGGGTGGTGGCATTTTGCAGGAATGGTGAGAGTCATAACAGCAGCATTTGTGAAGAGCACAAGATAGCTAAAGTATGAAAACCTCCTCCTCTGGTCAAGACTGGGTTTTGGTATTCTGTGTTTTGACTCGCCTCAGAAGTTCCTTTCTTTGGTTAAAAATGGAGGTAAAAACTCTTATAATGCTGAGAATAAATACATAGGTGCTTTTTCTTCCAACCAAACTTATTTAGGTATGGGATTATGGCAGCTACAACATCTAGAACAGTTTATGGCTTTTTTGAAGTTATGCCAGAAGCCATTTTATTTCTAGTTGCTCTTAGGGCCATGAAAGTGTACAACTGGATTAAAATTTTCTTTCTAGCAACCTGCTCTGCTCCACACAGCCCATCTGGTATAAATCCAGCAGCATTATCAGGTTCTGAGTTGGATTTATAAACAGTAAGAGTTCCAGCGGGCAAAATAAATAGAAGAATCCTTGATACCTGCTCACAGTGGTCGGGTAGTTATTTCACATGAAATATGCTCTTAGCAAAGTTGCTTCAAGTGAACTTCATGTGATGCAGACATGCTACAAGGAGTTTGTTTGTATAAAAGGTATTCTTATGGGTAACTGTAAATCCTAGAATTAACAGGAATATTCACGTGCACAATAAATGTGGCTGATAGGTCCTGGGAGACTTGAGTTGTCAATACCAGCATTTTATATACATAAGGCAAATGTAGGATGTGTATGATATGACTGGTTTGTGACCCTTCATCTCTTGGCTTGACACTGTAATTTGCTAAAAGAGACCTTAAGTGTTAAAACACTCTGTAAATTTGCTCATGGACACAAGGACTAATGAATTTGGCCAGCTCTGTAGGTAGTGTTTAAATCATAGCACAGGTATAAAAGTCTTTGAAGTTTTGTTTTTGACCAATCTTTGACTCGAAACAGGTCAGAGAGCACTTGGAAACTCCAAGTGAACAGAGCAGGCTGGCTCTGGGAGAGGGACCCCCTGCCAAAGCTGAGGTGTCTGCATGACAGAGGGTCCCTCTGCAGCCTGGCCCTCACCAGAGCAGGAGTGTGTGGGACCTGACCAGCCTCCAGGAAATGCTAAGCTTTAGGTATGGCTGAGGTGTGTTGAGGCTGTTTTGCTGTTGTAGCATTTTTGTTGCTGATTGCTCTCCTCCTAAGGGTAAGTAATGCTTTGCTTGGAAGGTTGCCCACGTTCAGTGCTGTATCTAACTGCAACTTAAGGAAAATTTGTTCCAGGAGCCCAACCTGTTTTGAATATCTGAGCAAAATGCCTAGAAACTAAAGACACTGTAGCATGGAGATATTTCTGAAGTGGGTTGAGTTTTCACAAGTCACTAGAGGCACCAGACATGTCACTTGACAGCAGAGACTTAGGCTGGAACTGTAACAGATACTTGTAATTTGTAAATGTAAAAATGCCACTCTGGTGGCTTCAGCCTTTGGTTGGTAGCTGTCTCAGGGCTCAGCATCCAGAGCGTACACAAGGTCAGCTGCCGTAGCTCTGTCATTGTGTATCTAGTGTGAACACAGCCAGTTCAGATAGAGAAAGCCCACTTGAAGCACTAAAAAGATAAATCTATCCGCACCATTTGGTCTTGGGTTCTCTTATTTATCAGTGTAGATGCACCCTCTCAGGCTAAACAGGGTGGACAAGTAACGAGTGGATATCCTCATCCTAACTTTTTATATAGGCACATAGTGATGTGCTTGTTTACCTGTGATCTTGTTTCAGGTGCCTGAGAAACCATATCTAAAGAAAGATTTGTCCAACCTCCTGGCTGCGCCTTTGAATCTCTGTTTTTTTACTGTTCTGTAAGGTGTTTTGGCAAGAGATGCTGGTGCCTTGGGCACAGCAAGCAGCACAGTGTGCTAAACTGTGCAGGTATCCAGTCTGAGGTCTGTATTAGGGCTGGGGGTAATCTTGTGGGTACAGTCCTCAATTGATAAATAAAAACTCGTTTTGGCAGCATAACTCAGTGAAGACCATTCATTCTGTGTGTGCTGCAGTTCTCCACATCTGTAGCATGTGCTACATACCATAGCTCCTCCCAGGAAACCAGCAGATATAAATTCACTGGACTTCACACTGATGGTGAAGTGTTGAGGTCTCCTAGTGACACGCATCTAAATTTATGGAGTGAAACTTATGAAATCGCTTCTGCAATCATTACTTTCTTTCCAGGTATCTAAAAGATCCACATGGATCTGCTTGCTTCTAATAAATAACCACTTTGAAATAGGTATTTGAATTACAGTATTTTTGGTAAATTGAAAATCCTTACTTCAGTAGCACCACTGTCAGTGACTGACAAGCTTCATCACTGAGGTCTTATCCTTGCTTTGACAGCTACTCGAGCTCTCAATCCAGACTTCAAAACTAAAATACCCAGACCCATCACCAAAGTAGCACTGTAGCCCTATTAGTGACAGTGTCTTAGGAGCTGGGCAGTAGCAAGGACTATCACCAAAACACCAGGAGAGCGAGCAGCTACACATGAGTGGGACCTTGCAAAAAGTAACAACCCCACCCTGAAACGTCCCCATTTAATAGCAGAAGCTCATGCACACGCCAGCTGCCACAGCGGCCCCAGCCCCATGCACAGGAACATCTCCCCATCATCCCAGCCAGCCGGGTGGAGGGGAGAGCCAAGTTCCCCCTGGCCCAGGGAAGGCTGCGGACGGAGGGGATGCAGCAGCCTATTGAGAAACAGAGCCAGGAAAGAAGTCTTCTGATTTCGGGGCTCTTAATTGCTGATGGCATTCACGTTGCCCCAGAGGTGTTTCTGTACCCATGAAACCCGCCAGTAGCAGATTTGACTACTAGAAGGGATTCTTTTTTTTTTTTTTTTTGTTCCAGTGAAAACCTCTAAGCAGGGAAAGGTCTTATTTATCGCTGTCTCGGCTTAGCAGTCATAAAAGTGGCAATAATAGTTAGCTGATAAGGGCAGTAAAAAGGCAAGTCTCTAAGCCTGGGGAAGGTTTTGACAAATGGCCACTCACTAGATTGGAGGTGTTGCTGGCTTGGAGACAGATGGGCTCATCAGATGAATGTAGGTAATGCTACAGGTAAATGACAGAGAAATTACTGTAGGTGTAGTTGAGGTAGTTACAACAATCTCTTCATCTACTGTTGGCATCTTTTGCCTTCATAGTTAACTCAATTTTGTTTTAAAGAGGCCTTCAGAGACCAGGGATTGAGGGATGAGTGAGCTCTTTGGGCACAAAAAAAAAAAGGATGTCTTTTGATTTTGGTGCCATACATTAAACAGCTGTGTTTGTGACAAATCTTTGCCCCAGATTGCTTTGTTGCAAGTTACATTGGCTTCTGATTTGCAATCAGTTCATGACAGATTTTCTTTGTAGTCCTTGCTTTTAAAAATTTTTGTATTTCTGTTTCCTCAAGTGTATCACAATGTGAATCAGCTGATATTCACTGCAATCATTTGTTAGATATTTTTGTAGAGAATTAGATGAGTGGTAATTGAATGTGAAACACTCATTTTCAAAAGGAAAGGAATACATAGTCTTCAGTTCGCCTTGTACAATGTTCTGAGCAATACAGATTTTGTCATATTTCTCATATTTCTGAATGATCAAATTATTGTAAAAATAAATGTTATGTTTCAGGTAGAATTTCTTGTGGGCTTAAGTCTATTTCTGAATATGAACATCCATTCTAACTTGCCTCAGGTGCCCTGAGGTCAACACTGAAATCTTCAGAGACTGAATTAATCTGAAAGAAGAAAATATTCAGACACAGAGGATGTAAGAATGAAAACAAAGGAGGTCACAGTCACCCTGTTCCCTCAATTTCTGTGGATTCCAGCTAAACTCTTAACCTCATTTGATACAATGGGATGTGTTAGTCTGCTTTATTAGGAAAAAAAAGTAAGTGTATGGAAAGAAATTTGGGGATTTCTACATCACAGGCCTTTAAAATATTTTGGGGATTAAACTTTCATGGAAGAAGTATTGAAGAGTGTTTCTACAGGCAAATTAAATGGGATTCTGTACTCTTGACACTTATTTATTTTTATCTGTCTTTTTGCAGCTTGATCATATTTTACAGTTGAGAATAATCTGAGAAAGATTTTTCTCATGGGCAGATAATGAAGTTCCTTAAACAAAAGTAGAGAGTAGACATCTTCAAATATGATTTTAGGACACGGGTATTTTCCCTTTTTGAGGATTATTGAAGTCAGGTCTGTATTAATAATGACAAAAGTATCATCTTCAACCATTTAAGTGAATTAATACTCAGTAACCTATTTGTCCAGACGAGACAGTCTGACGGGAAACAGTACCTTTGACAAACCAATAACCAAAGACTGGCAGAACAGGACATGCCATTCCTCCTTTCCATAGTTTGTGTGGTGGGACTGAGCCACAGCTTAGAGAAGTCCCCTTTTTTGAAGAAAGGATGTTGCCAAGCTTTTGAAACAGGTTTTCAGGACAGGCACATGTTACAAGCACACAGAGCTTGTAACGGTGACTCTGAACCCATTGCCCAAACTGAAATGACTACGAACTACTCTATTCACTGTGGGCCATTATTTAGTTTTTTTCTGGAGCTCTTGCTACTTATCTCCAGATTTCTCAATGGGGACTGGAAGCCTACTACCAGGGCCTGTGTTTTCAGTGTATTCCCTGTCATCCACAGCTTACACCGAGAGCCTTGCACTGTTTCTTCTTCACTAGGAATGTAAAAAATACATGTCTCAGCATAGCAATTTCTACTATAAGGATAATGAGAAAGAATGATTGTTCTAATTGTTTCTTTGTTCTAATAAGAACAAAGTTTGCTGGGCATGTGATAGACTAGAAAAGAAAATTATAATAAAGGGCAAGGGAAACAGTCTCACCATTAGGTAAGCATAGAAAATAATCTATTTACTTGTGACTGGGCCATTCCTTCATCTTCCCTAAGCAGAGAAGACCTCCCATCCTTTCTTCTCTTCCAAGCTTACAGCGAGCTGGTTTGAAGGCAGAAGTGAATGGAGCATGACAAAAAATTGGGGTTTGATGGGTAATGTCTGCTCATTTCTTTATCTTTACCTTTCTATTGCAGTTCTAATAAAATTACGAGTATGCTTATGATACGAGATTTTTTTCCTACACCCTTATTTGATTCTGAAGCACAGAGCTGCAAACCACATTCGTGTTTCCCTGCTTCATTCAGGGACAAAAGTGTCATATATCCTTGGAAGTGAACCTGGCACCATTCCCTGGCAATGGTCTGGTGGCCAGTATCAGGAGACAGAGTTTTTTTTATCTTCACACCCTTCTCTAGTGGTTTATTCTTCTCAAGTCATGACACTGACTGGATGACAGGTACAGCTGCTGTGTTCTTGTTTAGATTTCGGGAGTCTGACCACAGAGTGCTGGTATGACTGGGCAGGTGGCTCAACCTATTTGCTTTGCCTCCTTTAAAAAGGGGATAAAGTGCCACTATACTACAGGGGTGTTATGAGGGTAAACCTCCTTATTAATGACTCTGAGATATTCAGATGTGGTGGTAATGAGGTTATATGGATGTCTGGAGTATGTGCTTCACTGCACATCTGAAGCAAAACATGTCTGTTTCCTTGACAACCCCTCTGCATCTGTACCATTGTAGCTGCCTCCACCCTACGTGGAAACATCAAGCTACTGAAGCTTGCTCACATTTTCTCCATTCATATTCTGCTATTAAAAAAATATCTGTTTGTTGCATTGACAGTGCTAATCCATACTGAAAATAGTCACTTTCTGGAGCTTTCATGTAGGAGTTAAAACTCATGGAAGAGATGGAACTTCCCTTTTCTTACTGACTGTTTCATGCAAATCCCCAATCTTCAGGCACACTGATTTTTTTTAGGGATGTTCAATTTCTCTGAAAATTATGAAGGGCCTTGAGCATTTTCATACCTAGCAGGTATTTTAAACAGCAGAATGTTCTTTGACGTAGGTACCAAGAAAGTATTGGCTACGTGACAAAGAGATCTTATGGTACACATGTTTACTTTAATGAAGGGCAGGGTAGGAGAAGACAAAAATACACTCCAGAAATATGGGAGCCATATGGGGAAACACAGCAATTCCCTGTACTGGGAAAAAGACTTAAGTCTGACAGAGACCTCAGTGAAAATAAACTTCAGGATTCAGTAGGCACTTCTGCAAGGGATTAACGAAGCAAATGTGGACTTGCCTCTAACAAGAAACAGAGTCCTAAATTCAATACAAACCAATTAGCCCATTATATTTGGGTCATGGCATAACTGTGAGAAGCAGGGAAGCACACCCATTTGTATTATAGTTTGCTGTAGCTGTGCACCACATTTCACACTGATTGGACTTCTAGATTGCCTCTAATGAATAAAAAGCCCAGGACTCTCCACGTTAGAGTGCCTAACAGACTGCATTTCTGCTGGAAATCAAGTCAAGCCTGTGTGCCGGCTCCAGTGGGAAAGCTGGTTTAAGAAGCTCCTTCCTTTCTTCATAACAGCCATGAACAAGCGTTGCAATGCTATGCTGAAGTTCACTGCCTCAAAGTTGTGAAGTTATGGCTGGTTTTGAGGCTATGCTGTAAACCAGGTCACTGAAATGTTTAAAATAGTGATCAGAGACTCCAGGGCAGATACTTCTGAAGCCAACTTCGTTGTCACAGGCAACACTGCGTAACTGCACAATAGGTGTCATAGCGGAGTGAAAGTCCATGAAAGAAACATGGAAATCCATGAAAGAACATGAAAAATGAAGAATGAAGAATGAAGAATGAAGAATGAAGAACAAGGAGTGAAGAATGAAGTACGCAGCCTACCTGTGCCTTCCAGCTATACGATAAACAGTTACTGGCCACAGCTGCAAAGAGGAAACGGAGCAGCACCCAGAGCTTGGTTTAGTTATTTACAGCACTTCTGACCAAACCACACTACTGCAGCTACAGATTTTCTAGCAACCTGCAGTTGTTTCACAATTTCATCTTGACTTGTAGAACTGTTGGTGAGAAAATCCCTATATGATTATCCTCAGGATGCTCTTTTTTGGCTCTTCCTGAATAAAATGGTTCCATTTAATTAAAATGGCTTATTTCAATTTATTTAAAATTAAGAAGAACCAGCAGCCTTAAAATGCCCTTACATCTAGAAAGGTGTTTCATTTCATCCCAGCTCATGTCCACCCTTCTGCTGATAGACTTTGGCAACGATTTGGAGAAGGAAGGGCTTAAAAACAGATGTAAAATCCCTCTTGTATGGAGATCAGTGATTGTTCTTTCAGAAAACTGCCTTCTTGCAAATCCAACAGTGATCTTTAATACATTGACTTATACTTCTGACCTATGATTTCGGCATCTTCTAAATAATAATCTGGAATAGCAACCTTCTTGTTGGTGAACCTCAAATGCTTCTGTAGGATCAAGGAATGTAGTCATAGTGTCCAGACCTCTGATTTTGCAGGCAATTCTGCCAAGCTCTTAGAAATGTACCCTGAAAGCAGCTCTGGGACACTCTCACTTGAGTTCCTGCCCCTACAAGCAGATCTGGAGGAGCATAGAACTAAAAAACCCCTATCATCCTTCAAAGCAGGAATCACTTAGTACAAACTCAGTGAGGGGTACGCCGTAAGACGTAACCTACAACCTCTGGGTATGGACATTACTCTGGACCAGAAAGAGCTGCTTGATACCAAGAACATGGGGACTCTGTGTTGCTCACTAGCAGTCCACAACACTCTACACTTCAGAGGACTTTTGGTCTGCTTTAATTTAAACAAACTATACAGTTCATGACAGCTCAGTGATCGAAGGCTGCATAGGTGACTTAAACCTCATACATCTGTTGTGCTTTGCTGTATTCTCCCTGCCACCCCTTTTTTTTTTTTTTGCCTGCTGTGCTAGGTGGTTAATGATTATATTTACCTCAAATAGATGCAATCATATTGTGGTAACACAAGACCTTTCTTGCTGCTGGGGCTGCAAAACTCTTCATGTCTCAAAGAGATTTCAGTGGGTACGATGGAGGCAAGGTATGGACTGTTTAGGTCACTCTCTGTGAGTGTGCCCAGTTACAATTTTGGGTCACCACGGGCACACTGAGCATGGAAACGTAATCATGTACTAAGGGGTAATGCCTTCAGGCTATGTTTTCCTTAAGCTCCTGTCATTTTTAAGTGACTGTCAAGGGTTACAATCCATCAATTTGAAAAATATTACTCCTTTAAATCTATCCTTAAAGAGGGCTCATCCATTCCAGCAGGCTGAAAGAGATGAACATCATCAGCTGCTCTATTCCTGGATAACCACGTGTGTGTAATTGCCTGGAATCCCAGGCTTTCCCATCTGCTTTCACTAAAGGACAGTGCTTTTCTGCCTTAAAGAGATTAAAAACAGACCTTTTACTTTTTGGGGCTGTGACCATCAGGCATCAGAAGGAGAGGACACTAAAATTTTGTTTGAAACAAATTAAATGTTACAGGAGCTTTATTGGGGAGAGTTGCAGTGTCTGTGTGTATTTAACACATAAATGATGCTTTGTGCTTCACCTAAGCCAAAAGCCAAAAATATCCATAGTATTTGCACTGTTTAAAAGTGTCTCTGAAGGGGTAGCCTAAAAACTTGGTGGGGGCCTAAATTTTCATTTTCCAGTTTAAGAATAAAGTCTGAGCTTCCCAGGGTAAACTCTAAAAATATACAGTCATGAATAATTTTTGTTAGGATGTGCCTTCAATTCACTTGTCTAAAATTGACGTACAGCAATAAGGAGGCTAAATGCCCAGTCGGGTAGAGACCCTGCCAGTACAGGACACAACACTTCACAGACACACACTGAGCCCTTGACTGGCAACAGGAGAGAAAATAAAAGACACATAACAAATATTAGCTGCATCACTTGATGCACCAGTGGAAGATATTCAGATTCTGTGGCGTTATAAGAATGCACAGAAAAGAGCATGTACGTTTAACTCTTCTGTGGTTTTTTTTTTTTTCTCACAGAAATCACATTTTCTTGTTTTTATGGGTGTGAACTTATCCTCAGTAATCTAATTCTTCTTGACTTCAGGTAGAGGCAACTATATCCACTCAGCCAGAGAACAACTACATTAGGGCACAGATGATACGTAAACAGATTATTGAAATCCCTGAGTTTGGAGACTCGTACTGTGGAGTTTCAGTCTATCTTTGCTTCTGACTGGTCCTTTTCAGTCAGACCTCCAGGAGATATTACATGCCTCAGAGATTCAGCTGTGTGCTTGCCCACCAGTCTCCTTGTATTTGCATTTTCTGCTTCCTGAAGCTGCCTCGGGGTATCTTTGTGAAACAGTGGTGATATTCATGATGGTAATACTTCTAAAATACCATGATGCAATTTTGGTTTGATGAAAAAAAGATTTTCATTGTCTTCAATAAGCTTTGAAAGAGGTGCTAAAATAAATCGGTAATTTAGTAATTCACAAACAAGATAGTGCAACACATAAAAGCTTAATTCTGCTTCCAACAAAATTGATGGCAAAGTCCCCACTGAAGAAATTCAGTTTGTAATCCAGAAAGGACTATATTGAGCTAAACACTCAGCTGATTAGCCACACCAATGTATAGGTCCTTCAGGGCATGTCCAGAAGGACCCAGTAGCCTAATACCTAGTAGCCTCCTACAGACCGGCTGTAGTGAAGACATGTGTGACTCAGAATTTCTTGTGTTTCAAGGTGGGGATGCAGAGTTTGAGGCTCTCTTGGTTGCTTTTGTTCCATGTTTCAGTTCAAAATTAGCCTCTAGCTTGCAGTGCTGCATTGGCCACAAGTATTCCTGTTAGTCTATCTACAAATTAGGGATCATACTGATGTTTTGAGAGACATGTATTTCAAATACTAATTGTTGTTCCAACCATTAATATCCTTATAACTTTTTCATAAAAAACACTGCTTATAGTTAATATCATGCCATAAATATCTGGGTATGAGAGGTTTTGCTTTATAAAGGGGAAGAAATATGGTTCTGCAGTGATGAACCAGGATGCCTTCTTGAAGGAAAGCACCAGCCAAGCAGCTGTTGCTGGCAGGATTGTGCCTGCCTTGTGGATACACAGAGTCCCTGGAGAGCCATTTGAATAAGGATAGCTTAATACAGCTTCTGGTGAGAAAGTAGAGTATTTCATATTGCCCTTTCTCATAACCTTTTCTTACCCCACATTCTTTTCACGGGTGAGAATTTCTTGGTGCCCCCCTGACTCCATCTTGCTGTTGAAGCAGCACGGGAATGCAAGCAGCGATGCCCTCCTGATGTGCACCAGCAACAACTTACAAGGGGAAAAAAATCCCAGTCCAAAATATAATTATCATACTGGTGTAATTAAGAAGAAGGATTTGCAGTGAATAATCACCTTGGGTTTTTGTATAGTTTTGGAGATTGATTTTTTTTTAATGAAGCAATTACTTGCAAAATTTTGCAAAGCAAAAGCCATCAGTTTTTCCCTGCCTAATTCTTCCTGTTGGTAGAAATGTATCATTACCTTTGGCAGAGCCTGAGTGTGTTCACACTTGCCTTTGCACAGCTACTTGAGCTTTCTGCAGCAGTAGCAGGTAAGATGAGGGTCAGTAACCAGAAATTGGGGTCAGTTCTCCAGATATCACATTACATATCTCAATCACTAGCTCTTTCTGGAATGTTTCATCTAAAGACATTGAAGTTTAGCTGCCTTTTAAAACAAGGTGACTCAGTTTCTCTGGAAAAGCCCCATCCTGTGGCTTTTTACACAAAGACCCAAATAAGGTTTGCTCACAGCTGTTTCTTAGCACATGAGTGGGCTTAGTTTGCTGGGAGGCGATTTGAGTATCGACAGAAAGCTGAAACAATGCTGAGTTAGTGCTCCAGTCCAGTGCCTTCTTAATTTAAAAGGAGAGGGAATCGAGCCTGAAAAAAAAAGCTGCAATATCACAGCGCTATTTCTGCTGTGGGAATTTTGCATACAAGTTGCACCAAATGTGTGCAATTCAGAAAGTGGCATTTCCTGCTGTCGGATGGGAGGGATCAACACGCCTAGTAATTGGATTACAAATGGAGCAATAGCAATGAAACACTTGTTTGCAGTGCGTGAAACTACGGGGAAAACAGAACTTTCCCTGCTGTGCCCTAACGTTTGACTTCCCCCCCCTCCGGGGGAAATCCCAACCCCAGCCCCTGGTCCCTGAAGGGGAGCTCCATAGGGAGAGGCTGTGCAGGGATCTGCTGCAGCCAGCCAGGAGTGAAAGGCACAGGCAAAAGAAGGGCTGAAATATCTGTCTGACGTGACTCAGAGGAGACCCGTGTAGCCAGCTCCTGTTTATTTGCATGCTAGTCCTCAAACTAGTCGGTATTTTTTTCACAAAAGTTATATGATGACAAAGCCTTGAAATATAGTCGTTTGGTGACATCAGAGCAGTGAGATACGGCTCCTCGCCGTTGCTGTCCAGATGATTTGTGCTTTTCATTACGGCGATACGATAATAAAATCAGAGTCCGGAGAAGGAAAATGACAGACAAAAGCAGACGCTGCCAGTAGTGTGGTATAACAAAATCTCTTGCTCTGTCTGGAAATACAAGCCTTTTGCATCCATGGAAAGCTATTTAGTTCATTCTCATTAAATTTATTGGTAGGGTGACTTTATATAGGTTTGACATAATTCGGTAAACCTGGCCACTGCATTTTTCTAAGTGTTTTTTTTCAAACACTGAAATGGCCCATCAGGCAGTAAAACTGGCTGTAGTGGTCAACTTCAGCAATTAGTGGCAGAAAATAGCCAGAAGATGCTGAGGTCTGCAAAGCAATTCCTTTGTCTATTTTTAATCAAACCTTATGGAGAGACACCGAAAATTTGAGAACATACTACTGGGAAATTCAAGCTCCAGCACTTTTCCCTGTATATGTTAGGAACTACACTAGGGAAAAAAGAAAAAAAAGTAAAAAATGTTGCATGATTAAATGGTTTGGGCAGAGGGGAGAGGCTTGACCTTGATTTAAAGCAGAAGTAAAAAAAAATGAAATTAAACAAGGGTCATTTTTTTGCAGCATAAAAAAGACCTGATGCCCAGTTCACAGCAATTTGTCACATTCATTTACAGAGAAGACACGGGACTGAGAATCACAGTCAGAGTAAAACCACAAGGAGGGTCAGATGATGCTTAAGAGGGATTTTTAAGGAGAGGGGGTATCTTCAAAGGCAGAAACAGAAGATAAGCTACTTGGGTAAACATTTGTAATGCAATAGTGGGGCTCAGAGGGGCTCAGGAGTCTGTCAGGGGCAGAGTGCCTATGGTTTTATATTGCACATGATGGAAACATGCCTTAGTATGGTATGAGTATGAGTTACGGAGGGTAGAGATGTCTGCCTTTGTGCTAAATCTCCTGTGGCTATTTAAGTGGACAGTAGCAGTTTTCACCTCCGCAAGGGAATCCTCAGGGGACGGGGACCCAAACCTTTGGCACAGAGGATAAAACGAGACCATGCCTTGCTGCAGCACAGCTGGGACAGCAGAGCTGCTCTGACCCCACAGTGCTCCTGCCCCCAGCAGGGTGGTGCTCCAGGGAGCAGTGAGATGGTCCAGCCTCGCCTCACTCCACACATTGCTTTTCTTGCTCACTGGTCCATGTGTGTGTGGGGCTGAGCCTGAAATACAATCTCTCAGTAGGGCCCGACTTTTCAAAACATTGTCAAACTGATATTTTTAGCTCCACATCTGTCACGACAATGCATTTCAGTTGACATGACATTTTTCAGACTGATTTCAGTACCTGCCTGATAGCTTTGAAATTACTGACATTTGTTTCAACAGGAAAGCCTGTACTTGTGCGAAGAAATAGCTTTTCTGATTGGAATCCTGAAAAGAGCAACAATGCTGATGACCATGCCTGCCGAGAGAGGAAACGTACACTAGGCATGGACCACAGCAAGACCTTCTAGAGCTCCCAAAGATACTGCAGAGGCACTCAGAAGAACCTCCAGGATACTCAGAAACAATAAGTGATATGAGTTAATATTGAATGATTTCTTGCTCAACATTAATATGTCCCACTTAATTTAATGTTCAGTGTGTTGCCATTTTAGGGCTTGGAAAAGGAAAGCTGGGAGAAACATCAAGAGTGTTTTGCTGTAAGGTGAGGTACGCTACTGATTTCATTTAAACAGCCGTTTGTACCCGAAGGGAAGCAGAGATTATCTCCTTCCTATTCGTAGAAGAATATTAAAGACTACGAAGCACTAAATAGAAAATGAGGGCTGGTGATCGCTCCTAAAACGTTAAGCATTATAGAGCAAATTACTGTACATAGTATGCCTACACATTTTCTGCAGATGTTTATTACATGCACAGAGTATCTATTCTCACTCAATAATTGTGGTTAATAATTGTCCATCTGAATACACTAATGGCCACATGATTACTCAAGTGTTGAGTTGTGCAAGCAGATTTTGCTTCTGGCTCTTTATCCAAATAAGAAGGAGGAAAAAAATATACAGTAGACTTTTGTTGTAAAATAGGGGATAAATGTGAAAATAAATATTTCTCATGCACCACTTCTCAATAGTTTAGTTTACAAAGCAGATTAAACAATCTGAAATCTATTCCTGAAATCTTTTACAAAAAATAAAAAATGTATGTCTGAGAAAGTAATTTCCCATACTAGAATCAGACTAACACAATAGTTTCCATTTACAACTACATATGCAGCTAAATCCTTATAATTTTCTTAGAATTCTGCCAAACCATGACCACTTCAGAAACATCCTTGTCTTCACTAGGTTTACAGAAGACTATAAGGAGTTTAAAACCATCATTTAAAAAATGAACCACTTGGTTTTTTTCAGAATTTTAGAACTGGGAGGTTGTTAAAACTACAGTTTAACTGCAGTTCTTTATTTCTTTTTCCATTGCTTCTCTGTGTAGTAAGGCTTCTTGTTTACTAAACATTATGAATCAATGCAGCTGTGTTTCTTTCTTTTTTTTTAAACTACAACTGTCACAGTAGCAGCTAGATTAAGAACATGTAAAACTCTCTCATTAGACAAAAAGTCTTTGTTTGTCTCTTAGTTCACTCTTAGAAAATGTAGGAATTTCTTTGTAGTCTTAGCAGCTCATAAAAAGGAAAAAATCTATAGCATCTTTAAGAATTTTTCAAGTTGTTTCTATAAAGATACATAAAAAGTAGCAGATTAGTTACTAGCCATGAAATGCAGCTGACTTAATGGGGTTTGTGTAAATGCTAACAATCATTAATGCCTGTTGAATAATAGGGCATATGTGTATAATCCACTTTTTGGTATACAGAAAGGCGCAAGCTAACACAACATAGGCTAATGCGTACTTCAAAGTTTTCATCATCCTGGTTAATCTTGTCTTGATCCCTGTTCTGCTTAAAAGGTCCCAGGCACATTCCAACTAAAGCTTTTCTAATAGAAAACATCAGCTTCGGATAGCGAATGAAAGACAATGTCTCATTGACCCTGGTAGAGTTACTTTACTTCCATTTTTCAACAAATGCTTGATTTCCATATGTGTTTTCTGTATATATATCTGAGACTGAGCAGAGATGATGCCTATTCGTGATACATTTTCTAAACACTTGTGCTATCCTTGCATTACGTGTTTTTGCAGACAATAAACCATGCTGAAAAATTAATAGAGAATGTAATCCCTGCCACAGGGGTCTGTAGGATGCTTCAAAAAACACAGGCAAGATCTTTCACTCTCCTTTGAATGTTCCAGTTTCTTTGTATTTACACATCAGTGCTATATAAATAACCTATTTAAGTATTTTAAAGCCATTGCATGCATTCTACTCATAATCAGATAAAACACAAACACCTTGCTCAGTTTTTGGTGAAGAATTGTTTTGTCATGCCACAGTCCACCCAGAATAAGGGGCAACAACTTGCTGTTGCGTCCAGAATCTGTGTAAACTTATGCAGTTTAAATTCTTCTTTCTCTTTGTCTTCCTTGGGGAGTAAATCAGCATCTGTCTTTTTGGAGGGTGATTGGCAGCCCTCCCTCTCTTACCCCTAGCCCGGGAGGATGGGCCCCGAGCTTGCCCATCTCTGTGCTAGCCTGCAAATTTCTGCCCATCACTCTGTCTGGAAGCAGCAGGTTGGAAGCGGATAATTTTACAGCCTCAGGTCCTTTCTATCCTCTGTGCCTGCCCGGGGTGGCTTTGCAGTTTAGCTCAAAAAAGGCCAACTTGTCCATCTGTGGTAAGCTTGTCCTCTTGAGAAGTGCAGGCTGCGGAGAGGGCAACACCTTACCCACTGTCAAAACGCAGCCCCTCTGTCACTGTGGCTTGTGGACGTGGAAAACAGCACCATCAAACCCAACCAGCTCTGCTGGGAACAAGCAGCAAAGATGGCCTGTGGGCTCCTGGAACTTCTGGAGTCAGCAGCATTTTCATCTCTGACTTCAGCATGGTCAGGCTTTCAGCCACCAACTGAATTAGATGGGTTGTAGGAACTGGAGTTAGCTCTGAAGTGCCTCCAATACTTGCAAGTGTTTTTTTTAACATCTTCTGACATATGCTTTCTTGATCTAGAGGGAAGCATTGCCCCAACAGCCAGGTCTATGGTGTGCTGGGATGCTCAAAGGTGCTGCAGCCCAGCCCGGCTTCACAGCAGCAGAGCCATAATTGCAGCAGAAAACTTGGCTGGGGGTGGTAAAATTACAAGCAGACATCATCTCCTCATCCCAGAGCAGTGTCCTCATATCTACTTGCCTTGACTTTTAAAAAACCTTCACATTGATTTGTACTGGAGCAGGATTGAGAAACAAAAACACCAGGAAGCTCTCTGCTTTTTTTTAGTGCCCACCAAAATCATCCTTCCTCCTATGCTTCAGCTGTTCCTTCTTAGTAGCCAATTAATGCCTGAAATGTGAAAGCTTGACTTCATGCCCTGCTATAATCTCTCTGACTCACTCTTCCCCAAACCAGTCCAGGTACCTATGCTTTGAGCTTTTCTTTTTTAAGCTGCATTATGTAAAATCCTCCACAGAAAAATAAACGTTTCTGGGCAGAAAGTTAACTGCAAAGTACAACTAAGGTTTCTTTTACTCACAGCTTCGTAGGTTTAATTCACATTGCTATTCATCTCTGATGTGTGCCTCATTGATTAAAATATTATCTTTATAAACATATGGCAGTAAAAATTGGATGAAGACAAAGTATGATATAGGTATAAACATGAGAGGAAAAAGAAAAAAAAAGAAAACAAGGTACTGAGGAGAGACACAGATTCAAGAAAACAAAATGAGAGGAACAGTTCCTTAATGATGGCAGTCGCTTTCACATTTAGTTGCCTCCCCCGCATGGGTACCAGTGTGTCAGGTAAATCCTTCCACTCTTCTAGGTCAGTGGAGCTCTGCATTATTGATGTCTGATGTGCACTGCAGCTTTTTGTCCCTTCCCCTGTCAAATTCAGGTTTCTATTAAGCAGTCAAACCTGCCAGTCACTGGAGGGCTGATTCTTGTGAGAACAACCAGGTAGTAGCTGTGTGATTGCAGAAAATAACTACCTACTCCGGAAACATCGTCCTATTCATGGAAAAAACTCAATCAAGTTCATAATGCTGCAAGGCTATCGGGGAAATCCTGTGATCCTTACAATAGATGCGAGTTCTACTGCTGGCTCCTGCAAGGCTGGGATTTCACCTGGCAGCTGGACTGCAGAATCCCTTCCCATAGACAGGGTGCCACAACTCAGAATACTGTAATTTCTCACTTAAAAGACAGATCTTATCTTGGTACCTCTTTTCCCCCCTTCTAAACGGAAAGTCTTATAGTCAATAAAAATTGCTCATTTTCCATATCATATACCATATACCAGCAATTGATCTATGGGTTTAAAATATCCAGCCTACTGTAAGGGCTGCACTTTCACTCTTTCTGTACAAATATAAGTTGCCCTTGGCTGCAGGAAAACCAAAGATTTTAATTTGTATGAAATAAATTTCTGTGTACCTAACTCTTCTCTGCCCCTCTAACTTGACCCCCAGTCTGTAGAAGGAGGGTCTTTTCTGATGCCTTGAAGAGGTACCGTCCTTTCTCCGTGAGCTATATGAGGAATTCGGGCATTTAGGTAGTTAAATTAAAAAAGCTGGCATTATCACATCAGAGTGGTCAAACCTCACTGTTTTTGGTACTTAGCTTTTTTACCTTACAAACACTGCTTGCAGACAGGAGACTGTTTGAAACCATTACATGTATAGCTGTGATAGGGCATTTGTTTCCAAATTAATGACCCTGTGCTCTCTCAGGATGCCCAGAAGCAGAGATGGCATCACACTGGTTCCTTCGCTGCTTCAGAGGACGGTGAGAGAGGTAAAATGTCCCCAGAAAAGGCAACTGCTGGACTCATAGCATGTGGTAGGCGTCCCAGCCAGCTGAAGAGACTGTCTCAAGCCCCAGCGATGTAAAAAACAGGCCAAGTCTAAAACAAGGGCACTTGCCAGAGCCAATGGGCCAGCAGGTGAGACCTTTCATTTCCCTCCACACCCAAGTGCTACCAGCATGCTCACAAGGCAATTGCCATTGTTTGTCTCAGTGCACAGTTCAAAACCACCTTGAGGTCTGCAGTTGTGAGGGGAGGACTTTTTTCTTCCTTGGTAAATGAGTGTTCTCAGTATAATGTGATATTGCAGTGTTTTCTATGCAATATGAGCTTTTCCTCTTTCTACTCCTTCAGCCAGATTCTGGAAAACACTCTCAGTGGAAAATACTTGCAGAAAATCAGAAATCTTCCCCCACCTGCCCTTTTCCCATTCAGTAGAAAAAAATTGCAGTGAGTTGAAAACACATTACAAGCAGCAGTACCCATGGGAGCGTCTGCTGCCCTCTGAGCCCCCCGGTCTCCTGCCAGCGCTTATAGAATCATAGAATCCCATGGGGTTGGAAGGGACCTCCAGAGATCATTTAGTCCACACCCCCCCCACCCCACCCCACCCCCGCCAAATCGGGTCTACCTAGAGCAGGTTGCACAGGAACGTGTCCAGGTGGGTTTTGAATGTCTCCAGAAAAGGAGACTCCACCACGTCTCTGGGCAGCCTGTTCCAGTGCTCTACCACTCTCACAGTAAAGAAGTTCCTCCTCACGTTTAGGTGGAACTTCTTAGACTCAAGTTTGTGCCCATTTCCTCTTGGCCTGTCACTGGGCACCACTGAAAAAAGACCAGCCCCGTCCTCCTGACACCCACCCTTTATGTCTCTGCTGTGCATTTCAACACTTACCTCTGATGTCTTCTGTTCTCTGATGAGAAGTTTTTACATTACCCAACAGCAGTTGGTTAATTTTCTCTCATTTCTTTTCCACCCCGAAGAGCTGGGTCTGTTACCTGGTGGTCTGAGTGGAGGGAAGGCTGCACGGTCGCAGGAGGCCTCGCTGGTTCACAAAATCCACCATTTTGTGCGGGACGGCCTGCCAGGCTGCCCCCGCCTCTCCAGATACACCTTAACTGGCACGAGGAGTAAGAAACAAATCCATGACTTGAGGAGACCGAGATGGGAGAATTTACACACGTGGCAGCTCTGCTTTGGTGGAAGTTTTTACTGAAGGCCAAGTTTCCAGACTGAGGGTGTGCAGGAGGAAAAAGCCACATCCGCTGCAGAGTACTCCGGACTCGTCCCTCGTCACCGTGTGGTGGCTGGTGGGGGGTTAGGTTTAAACTGCTGCTTCTCCAACACCTTTGCCTTACCCTCACCGACCTGTCACAGGCAAAACGCTACAGAGAGAGACCTGACTCACTTCATGGCAATCAATGAACTAATATGGTCCCATCGAGAGGCCGTGCGAGGCCACCTCAGTCTCCAGCTACCTCACGGCTGGCTGTGATGGACTCTTTCCCCAGGGCTTGGCAGGTGAGGGGGGCAAAGGAAAAACTCCTCCAGGTCTTGGGGGAGAAAAAGGCCAGAGGGGCTCCAAATGTACCTTGGATCGGACTAACTTTGATCACCTACTTATGCTGGACAGAAGCATAATTATAATCTGAACATGTTTGAGAAACTTAATTTCTGCATTTTTAAGCTGACGATGTGACATCAATTTTGAAATAACAGTTTTTGTTGAAAACCTCAGCTGTGTTTAAAAAATAGCAGGTTTAAGAGTCTAAAAAATCCCAAAAGAAAGCACAACGTTAGTTTTAACATGATTTGGTTGACCAGAAATTAAACTGTGGAGGGACACATATATAGTTTTTGTTTCCACAATAAAAATTCATTTCAGGTCAACTTGAATAGATTTTTAAAAACATCTTTTTCTTACCATTGAACTGAAAAGTCCATTATTCCTCCTCCAAGTCTCTTCATTTCTTAATTTTTCCCTCTCCATTTTTTAAGGTAAATAGGCTTTCTTAGTTGGATTGCCAGAGTGTAGTAGGTGTTACCCAACTTCTGCTGCCTATTTTAACTCCCTCATGCATACAAACTGAATGTTTACCTCCAAAAACAGGTGCAGGTCAGGAACCAGGTTGGTTTTTTGTTTGTTTGTTTGTTTGTTTGTTTTAATCCTGTAGACATTTGTAACGGTTTGGCAACACCTTAACCTGTCCAGAAAGCAGATGAACACCCATCACCATCCACCACCTGCCATGGGGTGTGAGGACCCATCAGAGCAGAGTGACGTGAGGATGGTCAATCAGCTGCCTCCTCCCTCTCCAGCTGACTCTAAAGGCATCCCCTGCTCGGTTACCTCCTCAGCTGGGAGGTGAAGAGCAAGCAGGTGGGTGCTGCTCCGGGGAAGGCTCCCTGAGAAACGGCCACGTCCTAAGAGCTGCTTTGCAGCAGCAGTGATGATCCAAGGTTTCCATTTGGCATTTGCCTGTTCAGGCCCTGCCTAGCCCCCGGGCTCAACCGATTTGTGAGGTGTCGTAAATGGCATTGAAACAGATGGCCATTAGTTCAGGCAGACAAGACATCCTGTAAATTATGTGGCTCATAAACTCGGTCCAAGTCCATTTGCAGTCAGTGGGAATTTTGCCATGGACTTGGGCAGGGGCTGGATCAAGCTCAGCTTGCGTGGGTGTAGAGGAGTGGGATTTACAGCTACCTTCCTCCAACACGTATCTGTCAGTAACTAAGGCTACAGGGATATTTTATCACCTGTTCACCACTGCACTGGGTTAATTTTCAAGGTGTGTCAGGGTGAGAGATCATCCAAGATCACCCAGCTGGAAAGATGAATTAAAGAGGAAACGCCACCAGCCAGATCTGGCTTCTGTATCTCATCTGGGACTATACCATGACTGTCCTGTGACCTGCAGCATCAGCACCCGTCTCCCTTCTCCAGCCCCAAGGGAAACTGCCCTCCCTGTCCAGTCATCTTGCTCTTACACCCATCTCTCCCTTATCCCTCGCCCAAAAGGCACAGTAGGAGGGCTGCCAGGTCCACACACTATTTTATCTACTTAAAATCTTGTAACATCTGTATAAACAAGTTATTAATGTGCCAGGGCATAGCGAGGTGAGAATCAGTAGGCAAAGCAAGCTGACAATTGTACAATGAACACAGAATACTGAGTTTGCTTCCCCAGTCCTGGCTTTAAGAAGTCAAGATGAGCACCCAGGTTGCTCCTCCAGCAGAGCTGGTGGGAGCAAATCCAAACTCACCTCTTTCTCTCTCTCTTCTTTCTCTTTACTTTGTTACCTTCAAAATTCAGTCACAAGTGTAATCTGGATTTCTTGTTCTGACCTCTCGCACAGTACTTAGACTTGAGAATGTTTTTTAGGAATTTTCTGCTGTGCTTTTCAACAGTTAATGATTTAGGAGGAGACAACTAACTGTATGATTAGTGTAGGGTAGCAGCAGTCCCCATGGGAAGTTGGCAGTTCAGAAGGTCACTGCCTTTTGCCAAAGGAGGATAACCAGTGCAGTTCCTTACATCTGATTGCCCAAAATCGCTCTACAGCTCTCTTGCTACAGTAAATTTCCTAGAAATTAACTTCACATTCATCCACAGCACTGACACTGTCTTGAAAAGTGTCACTGGAAGGAGTTACAGGTAGTCACAGGTTAACCCAGGGCTGCTGCCTCAAGTCACAGAAAAACACAGCAGGAAGGACTTAAGGAGGGTCCCTGGCCTCCCCCTCTGCTCCAAGCAGGATCAGCTGTTCCTCGTTTAACATTCGTCCACCCTGTTCTGAAGACCTCCACCATCCTACGATCTCCCAAGGTAAGCTGTTTTGAGGCTTTATTACCTTTACCACTGGAAAGCTATTTCTAATATTGAACTGAATTTTTTCTGCTGGAGCTTGAACACATTATTTCCTGTCTGAGCCTTCATGGCCACAGAGAAAAAAATATCCCTTTGTCTGTATAGCAAACTTCTAGGTATTAGGGGACTTTCATCATAATTTTGGACATGTTTTTTAGGCAGAGAGTTCAGTATTTCCTTCCAGATTGTACGCTTTCAGATTGCTAACAATTATTGTTGCTGTCATCTTAATGTCTTCCTGGAAGTGTGATGCCTAAAACTGAGTATTATGTCCCCGTTGAGGCTGTAGCAGTCATCGCTGGTCACCAGATCAGAGGGATGACTCAGACTGTGGTGCAACCCATTTTCCCACTCATATATTCCAGAATGACTACATCCTTTTTCTCTCTGATAGGATATTGTTCACTAATAATTGAGCCCCCTTTTTGAAAGGCTGCTGAATAACACACACCACCACCCCCAATCTATGACTGTGATTAGTCCTGCTTGAAGTGACACCCTTCACTTGCCTTTACTGAGCTTTAACCTATTTTTCAGACTATTTGTCCAGGTTGTCAAGATTGATTTGAATTAAGCTGTCGCCCTTCTCCTGTTCTTCCCAGAATTCTGCCCCTCCTTGCACCATACCATCTAGGCACTTGATAGATGTAGTCTGTATTTCACTGTCCAAGTCATTATTGAGAAGCTGAACAAAATCAGGTCTGGGACAGGCTCCTGCAGAGCCACCCTCTCTGTGACCTACAAAAAACTCCCTTGGCACATTTATTAACCAGTTTTGTACCAACCCCATCCTAGCTTCATCCAGACCACACGTCAGCAGAAGGGATTAAAAGCATTCCTATAAGGACCAACGAGCACTTTGTTGGAGTGTGTGGATTCAGGTCTCATTAGACAAAATTCCAATTTGGACCTGAGACCTCACGGTGTTGTTTTTTGAAGGTCTCAGCTACCAAATGAGAGGGGAGGTCTCCTCTTCTTCTGTGAAGCCTTCTTGATCTTCAGCCTATTTTGTCTTCCGTTTGTTGTTCTTCCTGTGGCAATCCCTCAATCGCCTTGTAGTTAGTTCACGTGCAATGACTAGGTAGTAATACAACAAAGGATGATGAACAACAGCCAACAGCTCATGTGTGATCCTGCACATTGAAACTAGGAATGGATGGCCAGAAACAAGGATCCACCCTTATTTTTCTAAATTTCTCCTTACAGAACTACTGTGGACAGTAAGGACCTTGAGGTAGGAGAGACCTTTGCCTCCCCTCTGAGACTTACTGCAGCTAAGAACACAGATGTTTTCATTCGATTATTTTATGGCACTGAGCTAAATCCTGGAGCCAATGACTGTATACATTCATCTTCCTACAGAAGGCAGAAAAGTCAACAAAGAAACGAAGTGCTGGAGTCCTCGCTGGGTGGAGAAGCAGGGGTGCTGCAATCGCTGCAGGACAGAGCCCTGTGCATGAGCAAAGGTCCTGCGATGAGGTGAGTAGTGCTTGGGCAGCATTAGCTCTGTCGTCCAACAACAAGGGGAGCAAGGAACATCTTGGTCAGGCTAGAAAGCGAGAAAGCACACAGAAGAGAATTATCTATGGCGTTGCTCCAAAATGCTGTCCCTTCTGCTCTGCTCTAAATAGTCACGTGCCAGGTAATGGAGCACAACCATTTGCCTGCTACCCTTGTGGAGTCCCTTGAGCAGCAGCACAGCAGTCTCATAAGAGACATGCTATCAGCAAGAGCCTTGCAGAGAGGCTGTTGCCATCCATGAGGACAAGTCATTCCCCATTTCTAAGGATCTCTTTCCCATCAGCCCCAAGCCAGCCAGACATAAAAAGAAACCACTCACCACCATCGGATACCTTATCAGATACACTTAAACAAATAGATCCTGGCATGTCCTAAACCCTGCTATAAGTTTTTTGTCTGGAGCAGGAGAACAGTCAGATTCATTCAACACATTGGTCCTGTCACTATGCCTGTCGTACCTCTGTGGACTGAACTTAAAGACACCCTGGGCTGACTGGCTGGGCTGATTTGTACCCAGCCTGCTGAAGGCCAGCATGTTGCATAAATTCACACTGCACAGCGCTTAGACTAGGTCTCTTTGGGGTACCACGGGGTAGTCCTAAGGGATAATTATTACTTTTTCAATGCTTCTGGAAAGACATGCAGATACAGCACTCAGGGGCATGGTTTAGTGGTGGACTTGGAAGGTTTACAGTTGGACTCAATGACCTTTTCCAATCTCAAAATGACCTTTTCCAATCGAAACGATTCTATGAGTTCTGAGAGGGCTCTGCTACAGCCTGCAGAACGATGTCTTTATTTTTTGCGTACCCGAGAGAGAGCAGTATTGTTTTTGAAATTGCAGTGTCCCCTGTGATGCAGAAGTCAAACTTGGTGCAGTCTGCATCTATGCTGTCTGCTTGGATCAGACTCTGTGGTGACCTATCCTGTCAAATGTGCCCAGTTTCCCATAGAAAAGGATTAGTTGGTTCACTTTAAAAACAAGCCTGGGAGCAAGTGAGGCTGCCTACAATGTGAACAAAGAGCCAGACTTTCTGTGTGGGAAATATGAAAGATAGTGATCAATAGCTACAATTTATTTGAGATTCGTGCCAGAGTTACTGCAAGAAAATTGCTTTCAAGAACTGTAATACATCAGTAATTTCAGCTGTGTTGCAATTGAGGCATCTACAATCAGATCCAATCACTGCAAGCTTTTTTTGAGTTTGATTATTTTTATATCTTTTTTTCATAATGACTGTAGCTGAACCAAGTGGAGAAAAGGAGAAAAGTGATTGCAAGTTGTCATCTGTAGAAGACAGTCTATCACAGTGGTAAATAAAAGGCAGTCTGTTTTGGAAGCAATGGCAAAGTAGTGAGATGATCCGTGCATACCTCTTGGATTGCCAGTGTCATATCAACAATACGTGCTTTGCTTGTAGATTTTCTGCAGCACCAGCTCATAAAAACATGACACTGTGAATTAAGCGAAATGGCAAAGGGAGAAATGAATCAACACAAATTGAACCATATTATGCACAAACAAGGCACTAAGTAAAGTGTGTGCATCAACTGACATTTTTGAGCACTGCTGTTAATTGTATATATTGTGTATTTCACTTTAATATGATTATTTCTTTCAACTACTGACATCTACTGAAATTTTAGTAAATGTGAGATGTAAATAGACAGATCTCTGTTTGGTTAAGCGTGGAAAACATCTCATTGCAAGTCATTTGTATTGAAGGTAAAAGGAGAGAGTGAGAGATGGAGGCACTTGCGCTATTTCATAACCCTGCCATTTATCATTTGCCTGTTGGATACCAATTCCTGAGACAGCTTATTGGGTCTGTAGACTGCAAACAGGAAATTATTATATTTTTGTCCAATGTTATTACAGAAAGTAACCCAATGATAGTCTTGCAGTCTAAAAATTTCTATTGAAGCTTCTATTCAGAACTGTCATGAATCTCACTGAGTAGTAGGTGCTTACTTGAGGCACTCCACATTTTATTAATGTCATCCTTGCCAACTGTCATTAGTATAACTATTAATAGAGTTTAATTCTCAATCTCCCAAATTTAATACAGACAGGCTTGTCTGGAATAGCAGCCCAAACTGTCAGTGCAAGTGCCATAGCCATAGAATAAGGGATGGGGAAGGTATGTGGAAACAAACCTGTTGCAGGGGATTCATAACTCATTGAGACGTGTTCTGCTCCCATGTGGGCCCTCAGTGTCCACTGCAGCAGGAAGGTGCACTATCCCACCTCCCCCAGGAAGGACAGCTTTATTGGCCTGGTCTCTGAGAATCCTTTTTGCAGGCAGAGGTGGTGTCCTGGTTTCCTTGAGCTTTCTGTAGCCGACAGGATTTATCAAACCTGCTGGTGGAAGTCATACATCTGGGAACTGGTGCAGGGAAACAGAGCAGCTCTGAATACCCTGTGTCCCAAAGTCAAGCTCTTTGAAAGATGAATCCAAACTGAGAATTGCCTGAAAGCTTCATATTTTATTTCCAATCTCTCCTGATCAGAAGGAAAGATTGGTGAAAGAGAAAAATCATCATATGAGACAACGTCCAGAGACAAGATCTGTGCACCAAGTCTCTTCTATGCTTTCAGATCTTGAGCTGACAGCGTTACAGCGTTTCTTGCTGCAAGGCCTGGCCTTCAGCTGGTTGCCAATGTAACACAAACAGCAGTGGTTTCTCTGAATGGGGAAATTAGCTGGATTAGCTTTAGCAGAGTAAGCTGTTTGGCAGGGACTGTTGTGGAGTTGCTTCCTACGGTGGGCATTGCCTCCCAGCACAGGAGGGCCTGGGGAGTTCTGCCGGGCAGGCCCAGCGTGTGTGCGGCCTTCAGCCACACTGCCTCATCCCTCTTTGTACACTGCCTTCAAAAAGCTGTGGTCTACAGCAAAGTATTTTAACACATCCACGTTTAATCCTTTTAGTTTCTCAAAGCAGCAAAAGCATATTTACATCAAGTCCCAAACATCTGTTCTTTCTTCCAGAACCGCTTTCATTTCCGGGACAGCGGAGGGTGGGTAGGAAAATAGAAGTCCATCAAACAGGCAGTGCAAAAGTGTAAGAAAATGGAAATTTACTGATACAGGATTACATAAAATAAAGGGTTTCTAGGGTGATGGGGCAAATTATGTATAGCTATTCTTATACTCCCTGTCCTGCATGTTACTTTAGTGCTTGTGGTGCAGAGCATATCTTTCAGCTGCTATATAACGAAGATCTTGTATGGTTGTAGTGCACAGTGCAGGTCAGATGCCAGTAGTACACGAGACCCCATTACTTCTAATGGACAATGAAGTGTTTTAGAAAGAAAGGCTGCCTAGTTTGTGGTTTTCAAGCTCTTTTGAGTCGTGAGCCTCTAAAATCTTTCTACAGAAGGTGAGGACCCCTTTATAAATTTCATATACTGCAGAGCAGTGCATGAACTTGTTCTTCCTGCTTATTGGTCACAGACCTCTGGGAAATTATCCATAGGGGCGTATGGGTCACAGACTGAAAGTGAGCAGTCTAGAGGACTGACATTAAGCAGTCGGAGTTCACATCATGGAAGTTTGGTATCTGAATGCCTTTGAAAGACTCGGCATCAGGCACCAGCTGGAGTGAGAACTGCACAGGGGCAGCTGATGCAGAGAGAACTGCAGGTTTCCATCCTTGCTTGACTTGTGAGTTTTCTGTGCCCTAGAAAATAGCCTTTACTCTGTTTATACAATGTGAGATTATAGAACAGATTTTTTTCACCTTTCTTTGTAATGCGAAAATTTCAGCAACAACATACACAGGCTTTTATTCCAACACAAAAAAAGGTACATGTTCCTTTTCCTCTGACTCTGATCTCAGACCCAATTTCTTGCTCTGAAGTACAGTGTAAAATCTGTACAGCTGCATCCTACAGTGCTGTAAAGAGCAGTGCCACGACCTGCAGCCGGTCTGTCTTCTCAGTGAAGAGCAAAGTCAGGTCTGTAATTCTTCCAGCTACAGCACTTGGCTTTCCCTTAATGGCTGAATTACTCCCTTTCGTTAGACTGGTCAGGTAGAAAGCTGATAGTTCAGCCATTCTAAGTCTCAGACATTAGTACATTAAGGACAGTATCCTGTGGCTTTCTATGGGGCTCGCTCTCTACCTGGAATGATTTTCTACTTGGCAGTTAGCCTGGCTAACTCAGATAAAAGATATGCATTTCCTTGAGCTCTGTCTTGCTTTATTCCTTCCTTAACCATGTTGGAACGTGAGTTTAATACAACTAACTTGATATTTAAACTTCCCTTCCGTGGAGCCGTGGGCTGTAGGGTAGCTGAGGGCTTCTCTCTGGGTCCCTCCTGGAGGCCATTTGCAGAAGAACAAGCAGCATTCGTGACTAGCCAAAGTTGTTGAGACCCAGCCACCTCATCAGCCACCTCTTTGGGTGGTCCACCTTGTGTTGTCTGGCCCTCTGGGATGAGAACTTCTCCTGCCTCTCATCTGCCCCTCAGCCACTCCTGTGCTCTGACTGACATGACCTCAGGGCTGAAAATTTGCAAAAGCTGCAGGAGAGCCCACCAACACTGTTGTCTCTGCATTAACCTCCCCTCCTCCCTGCCAGCAGCTGTTAACTACTGAGTATTGAGGTGAATATCATGTCAAGATATTGCTTTTACATGTTGTCTTGCTGCTTTTTATAGCTATGGACTTCACAATCGTGTGGCAGTGTTTGTGCACCCTCACTCCCCCCAGCCCCCCGGATAATAATCAAGAACAGAAAAAAAACCCGCAGGGTTTATGCGATTTGAGCTGTGACTTGCTTTGGTGCAGATGCAGTTCTGGAAGTGCAGGATGGTGCCTGCCTGTAAGAGCCATTCCAATAGCTGAATTTGTTTCCTAGATCCCCATAGCACGTAGGGACTGTCAGTGAAATATTCTGCTGTATTGGCTTGATACAGTTTTGCACTCTCCATTTCCCAACACAGCATCCATTTAGGCAAGGCTGGGTGTCTTCAAAAGCGGGAAGAGGGTGTCTCTGGATGAAATTATGCACCACAGATTAAAATCCCAGAGGATACCACATACCAGTGTGTCAACGCTTCATGAGGCCACGAACAGGCACCATTAGGTTTGCTCATTTGGCCAGTCTCTGATTCACAGAAACCGGGTTTATCTAAGCTTTCCAAAACCACATTTTATTAAGCCCAGGTTTAAGAAATGAACTGCAAAACAATTTATCAAGACCAGTAAAAATAGTCAGTGAACTGTGGTTATGAGTCCATTGGGATGGTTTCAGGCAGGTTTTGAGCTCTGCTGGGCTCTACTTTGGTGCCCTGCCTCCTTTCACAGCAGACCAGCTCCAGGACGGGATCATCCACTGATACTGTGCTTCTCATGGAGTTAGCTTGGACCAGGACCACCCCATGATAAAGAACAGCCACTTCTTGGATTGAGGACCCCAGTCTTCTTGTTGTGGGGTTTTAATTGAATTTGTAGGCTGCATTTCAAAGGAACCTTAATTTTTTTGTCTTTAGACAAACAAACAAAAAAAAGGCCCCATCAAATTACAAAGATGGTTAAGATGTTCGCATACGTATTTGAAGGTCTTTTCCAACCAAAATGATTTTGTGATTCTGTGTTGTAGGAAAGGGTCAAGGGGGAAGAGAGGCATAAAAAGGTGGAGCAGGGACTGGTATGGAGAGGCAGAAGCAGCATGGTGGGGCAGTGAGGAGCACGGGAACCCACCACTCACAGACATGAGATCGCCATGCCAGTATGCTGCTGCATTGGATTAGGTCATCTTCTCCTCTAGATCCATGATTCTCCCTGTGCAGGATGCTTTTTAGGGATTTTTGTGCTAAGAAGCATAGAAATAGAAATAAAAGCAGAGAAAACCAGAGCTTTTGTTTTACTAGGAGAATGCCAAAGGAACCAGCCTTTGTAAAGATCAGGCACTCAGGCTGCTGCGTGAATTCCCTTTTGCTCGGCAATTTTATTTTGTCTTCCTTGAGCACCGCCAGGAGACTCTGCTCAACTTGGCCGGGCAAATGCGTTCCAGCCCCCTGTCTCTCAGGGAGACTCCATGCAGCTCTGGGTGCAACAGGTTTGCAGCAAAGCCCAAGCTTCCTGCGCTCCTGTAGGGCAGCTCAGAAGAACTAAACCAGGGCTCCCTCTCCCAGTGCCAAATGGAGAGTTCATTAGGGTAAGGACAGTCACCCACCCCTCATGTCTTCTCCCTCTCTCTATTTCCTTACAGAGCTCCTAGCCGGGCTCGGTGCAGGTACTCAGCCTAGGCGTTCATCTCAAATTCTGCTGCAGACTTGAAGAAATGACCCATAAAATCTCATTTCAGGCATAAGCTTTCTGACCGCTGCTGCTTTCACAGGATCGCTTTGTTTTCTTTCTCTGCTGCCGGCATCGCGCTCAGCAGCACTTCGGAGGGTGGAAGGAAAATAGAGCAGGCAGGTGGCAGATTTTGGAGGGATGAGGCCCGGGGCAACGTGAGGATTAAAATCTTAATTTTCGTATTCGTTGTTTTGTCTTTTTACTTCACGGCCCTTTAAAACTGTTGCCATGGTATAGTCTGTGTCATCCTGGAAAGTGCCCTGACCGCTTTCACTGCTGTGCTAGAGGCTGGTTAGAGTCTATGGTTAATTTGGGGATAAGTACTGGTGGAATAAAAAGACAAAACAAAACATAAAAAATTGTTCAGCCCCTCTGAGGAGAATAAAACAACTAAATCTGACTTGTAAAGATAAGGTAAAGGAATACCAGATGGCAGATTTACGCTTCTATGCTGATGCTGAGTTTTGCCTCGAAAAGGATCTGGTGATGGAATTGGTTTTTTTAATGCTACAATAATTAACAGAATGCACCACGTCATGAAAAAATCCAGCAGGAGACATAAAGTTACAATTAAACATTGTCTTTATTGGGGCCTTGCTCTGAAATGGCACAAGTGATAAATGCTCACAGTGCCCATCGGCGCTGCTAATGAAAGGACCCAGAGTCACGTTTTACACTTTTATTTGGATTTAGATCAACACCACAGATAAGATACTTTGGTCAAACACAAGAATAGATTGCTATGCCGCTCTTTGCTGGCTGCAATAAGTACAGTAACGTGGAAAAAAAAAAAATGCTGGTTCTCCTGGAACACTGAATGCAAGTCTTGGATTGGCATATACAGCTAATAAATACGTTGTTTGCACTTAGCACTTTAAACAGAATTGCACATGCAAGGTGTAACCAGGCTACTGATCACCTTCATCATTGTCCCTCTACTATTTTTAATTTTCATGCTCTTTGCTTGCCTTTTTCCCAGCAAGAAAAAAGAATGTGATTTGCTGCTCTACGCAGTATTGCAGTGATTAGTTTGCCGATTTTCACCTGTTTAGCAAAGGTGACACCAAAGTCCTTCCTGACAGAACTGGTAACTCCTCCCTAGCTCGACCCGCAGCACTATGCAGCGCAGGCAGCAATGGAAGGACGTCCACTGATGTGAGGAGAGAGCTCTGCCCAGAAGCCGAGGAGGAGAGGTTCATACCAAGCAAAGATATAGTAGAGGGACGGGCACGAATGCAGCTCTTACAATATCAAGAGTCAATACTACTACCACACAAATAAATGACATTATCAATAATATATTGTACAAGCTTATACAGCAACACATGTTGATTTGCAACATTGTACAGTTTAAATCTAAAGTGCACAGCCTCAATCTGAGGTGACAAAACAGTACTATCAATATAATAAAGGCAACACAATTACAGACACAATTTATTTCCTCTTACTTCATGTCCTCATGATATTACATTGAATCGATACTCCATTTATCTATTTTAGATGAAATTAAAACCACATTGCACTTTTTTTTTTTTCCTCTTCAAGTATTTTAGAGACAGCAAAACAATATTGCTTTACAAACAAAAGCTGGCCGTTTAGGCAAAGTTAAAACCAAAACTTTAGTAGGGTTATAAGTAGACAGGCCCGAACTGCAGAACTCTTACCACACTTCCAGATGTTGGGGGGAAAAGAGGATAAATTTCAGTTTCCATGCCAGAGTCACTTCTAATGTTAAGGAAAGATGCAGCACAAGAATTCTGCAAGATCTGTGCCTGTGGTTTCTGAAAAGGCTCTGAGGCTCCACGGGGGCTGTTTTAGGCAGATGTGGCCTTATCTCAGTGTTTTCTGCAATTTCAAAAGCCACTGCAGACAAGGATGGAGTCCAGCACTGGGAGAAACCTTTGACCAGTTTGTTACTTAACCCCATCCCTGTCACTCAGATTACAGTCACTTTAAATTTAGGCCTTGTCTTGCAGAGCTGTACATCTGTAACAAGTCTTTACACTCCTAATGTAGCTATTTCTTTAATAAGAATTTCAGTCAATTTTAATTTTCAGTGTAGTTTTGGACTGTTCATAGAAGAAAGGGTTACAAGATAAGCATTTATTCTGACAGGTGACTTTTTTTTGGATAGGCTTTTTTACCACAGAACACAGAAACCATCCAAATACAACCTTATTTCAGTCTTGGTTAGCACTGTGTATTGATTGTGCGTCTGCTTAGGTAGGCCAAGCGGGAAACCTAATTAGGAATAATAGCATCCTATTGTTGTACTGTAATTGATGTTATTAAGTGGTTTTAAGAGCTGCAGTACTCTTGAGGTTTTTCAGTAATCAACCCTGGAAATGTACAATCCATATGACATGGAGAAATGAGGTACTGGTACCTCTTAAAAATGTAGTATGTGGGCTTATATTTTAAAATAAGCACTAACAAATATTTGAGGCACCTCCATCAAAAGAATCCTAGTTAATTTTCAGCTTCTGTCCTTGCAGTTTTATAACCCATATAAAATAAAAATATATAGTTTACAAAATAGGATTTTTTTTTAGATATATATATTTCCTTTTGTAAAACTATACTTATTTAAATACATTTGAAATGTTGCTATAGGTAAATTAGAAATTTTGTTCTAATACTACGAAAAAGGCAAAATACTTTCACTTTTAAACATACAGCTTGTATACTCTTCTTCTCACCACCCCCTCCCACATCCCCTAATTTGATTTTGTCATCATTTTGGGCAAATTTGGCATCATTCAGTCTGATTGCTATTAATTTACAGTAGTCGCTGTGTTAAAATAGGGGATAAAATTGTAAGTATCTTCTGTTCTTCCTTATTTGTTTCAATGCAGCTTTTTGTGCAGCTAATTATTAAGGAGGTATTCTAAAACTCAGGAAAGGACTATAAAGGAGCCATGTTTCTTGATTTTAAACTGTACTCTACTCCAACGCCACAATATAGAAATAGATTTACTTTGGAACAAACTACAAATACATTCGCACAGTTTGTGACAACTTAATTGTCTCCTTAGAGGTCCAGGAACAGACTTTCACACCCGATTATTATAAATCTTGTCCCAGGCGTTCTATTTCATCAATCAGGAAATCAATGTCTTGGTGAGTTGCTGCGGGGTTTGAGATGACCATCCGGAAGAAGTTCACTTTGTCTCCCAGGGGCTGATAGCTCACCATGGTCGTTCCATACTCCATCATCCTGGCTTTTATCACTGGTGCCACCTGCCATGTAACAAAAAGCAGGGGATGGTGATGATGATTATCATTATTTTTATTATTTTCATTACTACCATCATTCTTATCAAAACAAAAGAGAGTATGTTTTCTTTTTAAAAAACAGATGAAGAGCTAGAAGCAGCAGTTCAAATGATATCGATAAAAAGGTTAACCTCCATTAAAGAATAAATGGCTCACTGAAAAGACATCGGGTTTATCTTGTTTCTTTGTCCTGCTCTTAAAATCACTGGGGAATGTGCCACCCTCAACTTTCTCAATATTGGATACTGCTGCAGACACACAGTAGCTGGTTTTTGTTTTGCTCAAAAAACATTGTTACGATCGTTTTCCTTCTTCTTTTCCTACAGCAGAGTGCCATGTTATTATCAAGCTATTGTCGCACTGGCTGGGTTTAGCAATTGCAGTCTACAGGAGCTTCAGGAAATATACCCAGAGTTCAAACAAGTGCTGTAGGGACCAGGCAAACCCAGGGAATACCAAACTTGGACACCAGAGCAAGGTGGTGCTAGCTGAACCTGCAGTAAAATGATAACGGAGGTGTCATTTGCCAGCATATCATGAGGTGACCTTGCCCCGTGCGTGCCCTGGCAGACTATTTCGAGGACTGCCTGCCTACAAGGATTTCACTGCTCACTACATGATGTCCTGGAGGACGCTGCTTACCTTCATAAGGCGACTCATTCTTTCTTCGTTGTCTTCCATACTGCGCAAGCTGGGAGGTATATACCAGAAGCAGACGTTTGTGTGCTGGGGCTAAACACAGAATAACAATGGTTTACACTGTAAGAAATGCTCATAATATCTCAGTTGCAATTAAGTTCATGGCTTTCCCCCCTCTCATACATCATATTGTGACAGCAGTCAATGGCTTTCATTATTCTGGTCCACTGAGAGTCATCATCATTATTAATGCAGAAAAGAAAATTTCAGGCAATTTATTCCCAGGGTGACAGACGCAGAAACACATCATCCAGCTGTGCAAATATATTTATCCCCTACTGAGAGGCTTCTAGATTTTGTAGGCACTGTCCCCTCCAGAGGCTGAAGGGATTATGTGGCTAAGGCAAGAGTCTATTACAGGTAATTTAGAGGTGAGGACTGTGCCATTTACTTTAATACAGGACAGAGTAATACAAAATCTGGTTCTGTAAACAAGAGTCACATAAGATAGACTAAGATTTTCTTACTTTAATGACATTCATTACTTCTCAGTTTGATTCAGCTAGCTACCATTAATATGCACGCACCACAGCGTCTTAGCTGGTTTGATTTATATGGGAGCACCAAGTAGAAAGGCATAAAGAAAGAACCAGTTGACATTTTGTGTATTTTTGCAGTTTCCCACCAGTTGCCTGCCTTGCTACGTTCCTCTTTGCTGGATGCTAAATGTGTGAGCTAACTCCTAATGCTGCCGGTTCCCTTACTCATCATCAGACCCAGTCCACCAAATTCAGTGATGATGTGTGAGATGCAGGAAATAAATCACATAGTGGCATGTGGGTATGAGCCTGTGATCTCTGTTTGAAGAAACATGGTGACGTTTATCCTTGTGCTGCAGAGCACTTAGGCACGCACTAAGTGATTGCTGCCAGGGAACAATGTTCTGAGAGACAAAACCTTCCAAGGCCAGTACAGAGAGCAAAACCCATCACAAGTAGGAGGGAAAAAGCTAAACTGGGTTTTTCTTAACTCTTTTACAGGGAAAACACCAGCTGACTTTGCAACAGAGGTTTCTACCAGGCCTGTCCTCAATTATGACAGCTGGAGAGGGCTACCACGAAGAGATGGCGAAACACAGTTGGCTGTCACAGTTGAGAGGTACAGCCACACAGCCCGGGCTGCACTACCTTGCCCTGGGCACTGTGCTCCAGCTGAACACCTGCCACCCAGGGCTCCCGTCTCAGCCAGACTCCCTCAACACAAACAACTGCTGTTGTACTACTGTACCGCACCCCAGGGCAGCAGGGACTGCAGGGCAGAAGGCCTCCCCGGGTCACACCAGGTCCCCTGTGACTGCCCACCTAATGATGCTGATAAAAATGCCTTGCACAAACATCCTTTCAGAGTTGCATGGAGCTCTGCTAACCTCTCACTCGTAACAGACCCTCCTATAAGGAAAGCGCAACTTGTTTTTAGTACTTAAGATCTGGTTCTAATCATGTGTGTGCTCTGCTAGCCCGGGATGCCAGTGTTTGGTTTCAGTGGGGTGAAACTGTGCAAACTGAAATCTTATGCACAGCTGCCTCATCTCCCCTGTCCCTGGATCCCATGAGGAAGAGAGATACTGGCACACCAACAGGTTTTGTTACAAGGACACTGCTTTCCGTCACATGTGGTTGGTTTGACCTGTTGGTAGCATCCCCACAATTGACAAAGGCAAATGCTGTTGACCACCTGAGAAAAACAAGTTGTAATACATACCTTTCCATCAAACACCATTTGATACCCTTCTCGGTTCTTTATTTTATTGTATAGGTATTCTGCAAGTTCCAAGCACTTATCAATTTGTGCTTCAAATCCTGTGGTTCCCTTTAAAGGCAGAAGGAGAAAAAAAAAGTTACGTGACTATCTGTTCTGTGAACCGAAACAGCCAAAGGACCACGCAGCACTCACCAAAGTCACCTCTCAGAAATCTCTGCGGGACAGATTAAGGATCTGATTCTATGAGACGAAGGACACATTGCATCTGTCTGTAGCTCCTGCCACTCCCCTGTAGCCACCTCCGCCAAACAAGCACCGGGTACTAGCCTGGTTCTCAGCAAAATACTGCTGACACCTCCGATGAAGGGAGCCCTCGTTGGCAGATTTTACAGAGAGGCTGAGCACGGTTTCAGACAGCCTGGGCTGGCACAGAGGAGAGTCTCTAGAAGGCTTTTAGTTCCAGACGCAGGGATTTTCCTGCTATTTTTAGAATAGGGGACTTTAATCTTCCAGAGGTGATGTGCTGAAGGTTTTTCCAAGAATAACTTGTATTTTCTATTTAACACAGAATGGGCAGATATGCTTTTAGAGACCAGTCTGCTGCCTGTGAAAATGTGCATTTTGTTTAGATACTACCCTGCCTCCGTAGTGTTTTTCCCTCTTCTTTTCTAATTGACATCATATAAACTCAGAAGCTGTGTTTTTAAGAGCTGCAGCAAATCCTGCTTTTTCTTCTCTGGCAGAAGTCATAATCCTCTCTCTGTGACATCATAATTGTTCCTGCAATCACCAGCTGCGATGCCACAAACAAAAGATCCAGCTTTATGAGGGAGGAAGGGGAATAAACAGCTGGAATAGATAAACTGTTTAAGAAACACACATCCTATTTTGTAATGTTAATATTACAAGTGGAGTGTGAGAAGAGAGAAAGCAGTACAAGGCATATTGAAAAAATGGGGTTAAGAAGAAGAAATGTCTGTGAGTAATGGATGCGTGTCCCTGCTAAATCTATTCTGGCAGTGCAGAACTGACTTAAAAGCCCATGTCATTATCCCTCTGTGCAGAGAGATTTCAAAACAGGGTAGGGCCAGCACAGCCCCAGGAGAAAGGTTTGGAATTAGAGAGACATGTGGCTAAAACTGCCTGCCACTCTGGAGACCCCAGTTAGCACAACAGCTATTGCGACCACAGAAACTTGCATCCTCCTTTATAGACTCCCACGTCTCCAGCTACATTTGATGTCTGTCTCAGAATTGTTTTCAGAGTTTTAATGAAGCACATGAGGATCTTTTAGGGCTTTCTGGAAATGAAAACAGTGATGTCATCTCCTCTGAACGAACCTGAGGCAACTTGACATAATACACTGGATAAATATATGGAAGAACTTATTGAGCAACATTCTACAAATACAGATGAATTAATCATTACAGTCAGTGTTTTCAGATTTCCCAGAGAACAGATTTTGGTGACTTTTCCTCTGCTGCTTCAAAAGATGACTTCGTATCTACTGCATGCAATGAAATGAGGTATTCCAGTCTTGATTTGCCATGTTTAATTTCTGAATGTCATTAAAACATCTATTTCCAGAAATCTTCGTAACAACATTCTTAAGTATCTGATTTATGCTGTCAGACTCCTACAGTTACACAAAGCCAATGCTATGCAAAGCCACGGAGTTGAAGTTTCAAAATCATCTGTGCTGCTTTGAAGCTAAATTGTTAAAAGTATAAAACCCCAGAAAATAATAATGTTCTTTCTTTCATGTTATATATGGGAAATCCAGATCAGTTATTCTCTAAGATGATGATTACAGAAAAAAACCCCATATCTGGTGTGCATTATTTTAATACAAACAAATATACTGCAGGCAGTCCTACCTTTGCCCTCCACATCAGCCATAGCTTGAAGACATCAACATGCCGTCCACATTGCAAAGCCTTGTCTCCCGTGTCATAAGAGAGGTCATAGTGCTTGTCTTGTTGAAAGAGGTAGGAAGCATGCATTTGATTGCAGCTCTGCATCAATCCCTTATAGAAACAAAGACACAAAAAAGTGATGTTGGCACAGATGTGACTACTGGTTTGAGGGTTGCTTTGGGCGAGAAATTACAAATGCCCAAATTCAGTCGAATATGTGTCCAAGTGCAAAAGAAAGACCAAAAAATAAAAGGACAAAACCAGACTTACTTGCTCAGTGGAGTAAGTTTTTCATATCCCATTCAGTGCCCAGGACACCTTGGTACCTGACCCAGCAATGTGTAATCTACTTCCAGCACCAAGGCATTTTAAAAAAAAACCAACCTGGACATTGTGCTTCCTAGCATCATTATGCCTAAATTAATTTTTGGATCTCGCTCGGAACCTTGTTCTGGTTCCTCTTCCTCCTTTTCTTGAAATACTTCTTTTCTGTTTGAATCAGACCAAGGCAATTTGGTGACTAATCTAAATAGCATCACACGACTTTTCTAACTGCTTTGGTGTCTAAAATTCTGATTTTCATTGTTTTCTTTCTTTGTAGGCACAGCTCTTTTCTGCAAAGCTCTCAGCTACCGATCGGATGTTTAAGTGATATAGAAAGCTTTGAACAGAGAACAGAGCATATGGCTTTTAAAAAGCCAGCTACAGCTATTTCTGGGTTACACGGGAGGCAGCCTTGTGGGAGGGCCAGAAGCCAACAAGGTGAAGAAACCTGGCTCACAAAAGCATGGGTTTTCCTTTTTAGCTTTTTAAGTGAAGTGCAGAGAGTCATGTTCTGGCCCTAGTTAAGTCCTCAACCAAGTTTAAGGTATACCTTAGGGCTGTTGCCTAAAACTGCAATTTCCAGTCCAAGAAGAAACAAAACTTGGCTGTTTATCAAGTCTAATCTTTATGTGTAACTCAAAACTGCGATAGTAAAATGAGAGGGGAAAAAAAAATTGGCTTTCTCTTAATCTGAGCCATCTGTTCTCACCAGAGGTCAAGGATGGTACTGACTTCAACCAGGCAGGATTTGTCTCGGGGAACTGACCCAGAGGGCAAATAAAAACCAGCTTCTTTCTTCCTAAGTGCAATCACTTTGTATACAATCTGTTGTACAGCTGTTAGCAAAACAGCAACCAGCTTTTTGATAGCTGGTCGAGTAAGTGGTGGTTGTACAGCAGCTGTCCCAGTAACTGATGGTTATATGAAAATTGCACGCTTGAAGGGTAATTCAAATTCTAGTCCTAAATAAAATGTCCACTTTTTATTCCAAGTGAACTTAGCCTTCCCTTTTTATATCCAAGTGCCCCAAAGAGGATATATGGATCAGAGCTGGGCTGAAATATCATAAAAGTCTAGAAAGTGTTATCATGCCTAGATTCTGGATCAAATGTCATGCTGCATGTCTACCATACCATTCATCCTAAGCGGACTGGAGTTTTCCTACACTTACAATTTATGTTACACAGACACTAGAGGGGTTATGCAGTTACGCACTCACAACTCAACTATGGACATAAAACTCAGTAAAGACATGATTAGGGGAGTAGAACATCTCCCTTATGAGGAAAGGCTGAGGGACTTGGATCTTTTAAGTCTGGAGAAGACTGAGGGAGGATCTGATCAACACCTATAAATACTTAAAGAGTGGGCATCAAGAGGTGGGGCCAGTCTTTTTTCAGTGGTGACCAGTGACAGGACAAGAAGTAACAGGCACAAAGCTGAACATAAGAAGTTCCATCTAAACATGAGGAGCAACTTCTTTTCTTTAAGGGTGGCAGAGCCCTGGAACAGGCTGCCCAGAGAGGTGGTGGATTCTCTGTCTCTGGAGACGTTCAAAACTCACCTGGACACATTCCTGTGCAACCTGCTCTAGACGGACCTGCTTTGGCAGGGGGGTTGGACTAGATGATCTCCAGAGGTCCCCTCCAACCCCTACCATTCTTTGATTCTGTGCCATTAGTTGGATCTATCATCTCTGCTAGACAGCTACTTTAAATTCTTTTGCCGTCACAGTCTGAGCCTGTTTATTTTCTAATCCTCGTCACATTGGCAAATATTAGCTATGACATGGTTATGAAGAAAATATCCAGGATTTTCAGAAGCAAAATGTCAGAAAGGATCAGAGAAGTGAACATACTGGGACATACCTCTTCTCTTACTAGCAGGGCTGAACACTGCAGTGGGACGCCCATCATCTTGTGGGGGTTCCAGGTCACCGAATTGGCCCTGAGACAGCAAACCACACAAAACTCAGACATTGTACTGCTGTGGTGAAACCACGGAGACATTTAGTAATAATAAGAATAATAATGAACACGTAGCAATGTACACCTTTTTATTTTTCTAAGCAAGCAAAAGCTAAGAATAACTATGGGTGATACTAGGAAAGCAATGCCTTCATAAGGGATCTAATCCACTCTAGTTGGTTTTTGGATGACAATTCTGGCAATTTACCGCAGGATGGTTGCTCTATGCACTGAACTTAATCAGTATTAAACTTTCTGGGGAGTCATCCATACTTCATAAACATGGGGCAAACTTCCTAAAAGCACGTGATGATGAACTAACTGATGAACTGATGAACTTTCTACAGGCACACAGCTGATGACAGTTGCAGATAGGAAGCTGGCAAACTAGCACATTCCCTCCTGTTGGTTCCAGTTACATTAAGATTTTAGTAAGTAGCTCACATAAGCATGTTTGAAAATTCCTTTAAATACTTCTGGGTATCTCTAAGTCTTTGAGTAACTAGGAAAACCTGGTTCAAAGTAATTTTTTTCTCATCGCTCTGCTGATGGTAAATTTTCATAGCTCCTTAACTGAGCTTGGCTATGAAAATTCCCACAACGGGAGGGTCCAAAATTACCACAGTAATAAACATAGAACTGATCCCCCCTTCCACAATAGAGTCTGATCCCACCTCCCTTTAGGACACATTCACTGCAAAAACAGCTGTCAGCCCAGATCTTGTGAACGACCAGAGCGCTGTCACAACACAGCTCACAGATGAGACATTTGGGACTATGGCAAGGGCTGAATGGAAGATTGTCCAGTTGTTTGTTATTTTAATTTTGTGTTATGCTTGACTGGCTATTTGTTAATTACTATTATTACATATGATGATTAGCTGATAGATGTATACATTTGCATCCTATTTGGCGGGCTGTCAAGGATGCACAGTGCACAGGATTTCATGTAGTGCAGTGATTTGAGTTTTGACGACACAAATTTGTACAAATCAGTCAATTGGAGCATGTAAAATCTTAAAGGACCCAGGACACGCTCGCAGGTAACATTTACGTGAACAGAGCTGAACATGCTGGAATCTGGCGCTATTTTCCTTTGTAGGATTCGGAGACAGCACTACAGGCTTATGCATGTCCTTATCATTTCCTGCCAAACTGTTTCCACTCCTTCAAAGTAAGCAACTCCAAACTTCACATGGACACCGTGCAGCACGTCTGTGCTTTCTTCTTTGCTGTTTAAATGGGACTGCACAAGTGCCTGATGCAAAATCTGTAGGGAACAGTCTTCCACAGGCGACATCTGGCCACTTGGCTGGGCTTTTTGAGTATTTGGCAGCTTTTAATCCGCTCAAAGTCAGTCATCTGATTACAACACCAAAACTAATGATTCTGAACATGAATTTCCTTTGATGTTATACTTTTTAATTTTTATCTGTGCTTGTGCAGAATCAGGCAGAAATACTTCTAGGTAATAGCAGTGCTATGGGTTTTCTCAAGCAAAAGGATTACTTACTGAGAACAGCCAGATGTTAATTATCTACCTAAAACATTTAATTTACCCTAAGGTCATTTTATTTCCCCAATTACATCCCAATTGCACACAGAATAAAATTAATTATTTAAAATAAAAATCCACCATTTTTCATTTGTTATCAGTTATTTTGGGCTTCAGCCATCAGTATGTGCTTGAAGAAATTGCTGACCGAGACAAACAGTGAAGGAAAAAAGCTACATGAATCCACAGATGTTTTTTTAAAGCATCTCACGTTTGCCCAAATAACTGAGCACCAAGCACCTATGTAATTTTTTGGCTGTGAGTCACAGACAGGAAAAAAAAAAGAGGAAAAGTTTTCCTTTAGAGATTTCAAATGGATGTCAGGAGAGATTCACAACTGGCAGAATCTGGTCCTCAACCATCATTAAAAACACACAGAGGTGCATTCACTGACCAGCGTCAGCTCTGGAAAGGATGCCCAGACCCTGCATGGGAGTGCTCATTCAGCTACAAACATGCTTTTCCCACATAGCTGCCACCCCCTGCCCAAGCCTCTGGGAGACTGACACCAGACCAAAACTCCTGATGGTGGCCAGACCCATCTGCTCCAGACACCAGGGGACATGCTTCCTTCAGGGTGCCTCAGAGCAGCTTAAAATCTGCCATGTGGGGACTGGAGAGCATGGTAAAGATGGTCCTGCAACTCTTCCTGACTTTGACAGGACTATTTTTGCTGAACTGCCTGTTAACCAGGGGGATGGAAGGACTCGGAGCACAGAGTGCTCCATTTAATGCTCCCTCCTTGTATCTTTCTCCCCTATCAAACATGAGTACCAGCTCCAGTTCTCTTCTATCCAGATCTGTAATGACTGTGCTGTACTTGAGTATCTACCATAAAACAAGAATGTCCATAAAAGTTAGGTCTAGTAAATCTGCTCTAAAATTGCTATATTTGAGATATGGACAAACTGTAATGAGCTGCTGTGTCCATCAAGCAATAGAACAGCACTGGAAATGAAAAATGTCATTACTTCATTGCCAAACATATGGAGATGGTGCTTATCAAAGCACTAGATAAAATCCAGTGGAGTTCTGGATCTAAAGCACATTATTTGGAAAATATTCTCCAATATAGATTCCACCTGAACTTCTTATTCCAGCAGAATTTGGACAGCAATTTGGAAGGCAAACTCTTTTTTTCATACTCTGTCCTCACCGGCAACTGGGTAGATTTTTCTAACTTGCTAGGTATTTGGATCTACATCCTTTTAATGCACAGTATGTATGCTGGAGTGCTGAAAGCAGTCTTAACTAAATCAAACTCAAAGAACTACTGGCTGCTTTCCAAATTTTGCACGTGAGATGTACGAGAAAAAAAAGTGAATCATCAAGGTATCCTCCTAATCTTCAGGAACAGGATGAGAAAGTTGTTTGTAATTTTAATTGGCAAGGAACAGCAATTCAATTTTGTAATTTTAATTGGCAAGGAACAGCAATTCAATTTAGAGATAAAAAAGGCAGGAGTAATAATTTACTCTTGAACAGGATGAACTTCAGAAAACACATGAATGTGAGAGTGACTCCATCTATCCCAGTATATTGCCTCTAGCCAGTGGCCTAAATAGGTGCCTTGGCAGAAGATGAAACAGGGCAAGCATATACAACCTTCCTCCATATATTCTCTGAGCACCAAGTCACTTGTGCCTCACAGAATCCCGAATAGTTTTTGTCTGTCTTCCCTTGAATGCAAATAAATCTTAACATCCCATGGCAAGGAGTTCCACAGCTTAACTAAAAGTTTCTGAATAAGTAGCTGTTTGTAAGGTTAAGTTCAGTCTTTCCAGACTCTGAACTGGACTGGCACCACTGTGTGTATGTGCAATGTTCATGACCTCATGCCCACAACTGTGTATCCAAGCACAGATTTACTAAGCAGTCACATAACATGGCCTGGAGAGGGATATTCTCTCCAGAAGCGACAGAGTCAGTGACTGCCAGGACACCTGTCCAAACTGCAGGGGCATCCACCTTTAATACTTAATAAAACACTTTAATACTTAAGACTTCAGCGTGAAAGATCTCCAAGATTAAGTTCTCAGAGAAATGCAACTGCTAATCCACATTGGACACTGTATCAGAGGATGCTGCAGAAATCACCCTGGAGCTGCAAATGTATGCTGGAAGGAATGAAAATGCAGACAAGAAATGTCTGTTGTTTGCACTACAAAACAAAGTGCCACACAGAACAAAGGCATTTAGCAACGCTATTTCAACTGGAAGTATGGTTTACATGATTTCTTCTTATTGTACATTGGGAATAAGATTGATTTTTATTTGTAGACATTGCTATCGTATCACAAGTGTGTTAAAATGCATTTAATAAACGTGTTTAGTCACCATTAATAAATCTTACCTTTCAACACCATTTAACTTCCATTTGTGTTTTCTTGACATCAGGAGCCCACCACCCCATGCTCCCTAGAAGGTAAGACACATTATCTTAGTAAGAGACCTCTGCGTTTCTCCACATTCACACCTGTGCCTTCACATCCGTTTGGAGCCCTTTCTTTTTTCCTGCTGATGTGGCACATTCCAAAATGACCAGGTAGATGGGACCTGAGGCATTAGCCTGTGCTAACAATTTTCTTCCAAAAGCCTGGAAGCAGTGGTTTATAGCCCATGATCCGAGTGCCCACCCTTATGGTCTGCTAACCCCTCCCTTGCCACCTCCTCTGACACTGAGATGCTGGGCTGCCCCACACTGCAATTAATGACCCACGGAGCTGCTCCTGGGTGAGTGATGGTAACAAACCAGACCGGGATCTCAGCTGCTCCGGTGAGTTTTCACCACATTCCAGACCACTACTGCTTGCCCCCTACTCACTTGCTTTCGCTTACAGACATCTGGGCCAAGCAGGCATTTCATCTGACTGAGAAGTAGGTTAAAGTAAATATGAATTCTTCCTTTGAATTGGACTGATTTTGGCCGACACGGTAATCCAAAAGCAAGATACCCAGACCTACGGAAATTCAATTACCAAGCCTTTTCGGAGAAAGGATTTGCAAAAATCACACAAAAGCTATTCTAGGGCTGAAAGATGATCCTTCGGAAAGATCTATTGGCAAGAGCCCAGATAGAGCTAAGTAGCCAATCTGATAAATTTCTCTAGCATTTACATTAACCTGCTCAGCAATTTACAGTCCTTTATTCCCGACAAATGTAGCGTTTTCCTTATATATTTATTTTGCAGCTGCTGCAGAAGCTGAGCCAGGGCTCTGTATGGTTCTTATATATTTCTTTTACTAACAGCATTTAGAGATAAAACTTAAGGCCAAAAGTACTCAAACTAGGTCATTTTAAGTGTCCCAGTTGCTAATAGTACCACACAGTCACAGCTCCTAAAACGTCCCCCTGACCTGAGCCTTTCAAAGGAGCGGGAAGTCAGTGCTCGGATGTTGGACTTAATTACAGGAATCAAATACAATGGGTTTTATACAAGATGACACAGTTCAAAATGAATAAATTAATGCTAATACACCTTGTAATCCAGGCCCCCCACAAAAGACGATACTTACATCCACGTGCATCCAGATTTTGTACTTCTTGCAGATGTCTGCGATAGCTATGAGAGGATCAAACGCCCCGTACACTGTTGTCCCAGCCGTGGCACTCACCAGAAAAGGAACGAATCCCTGAGAGAAAGCAGAAGCATTTGGTAAGGTCAGAGTGCTGCAGCCTCCTCTGCCCCAAATCCTCTTGTGCTGCCTCCACAGTGAGCCCTCAAGTGTCTCCTAGAGGACATCCCTGCTACTTTACACTGGTTTTCTCCAAGTTCAGACGCGGGTGATGTTATACTTTCCACCTTAAGGTGGCAGCAAACTTCCAAACCAGCATCCTCCATTTATTAGGATGCATGAGGCAGGTAAGGGCTCAAAAGAACAATTCTGGTCCACACCACCTGCCTGAAACAAAAACGTCTGATCTTCATGATGTCGCACAAAAAAGCCCCCATTCAGGCACCACGGTGCAAGAAACAGGTGGACTGTGCCCTGGGCTGGACTGTAATTATTAATCGAGTGTCTGACCGTGTGGTGCCCTAGTCCTCAGTGGGAGCCTCAGACGAGCACTCACTGTCCGTCACATGGCTTTTGCACTAGGGGGTCTTGGGTCTGCCATAATTTATAGCAGCGTTTTATTTAAATTAATTTATACTTCTGTTGATTTCATAAGCAGTTCTCAGAGCAACAAAGGTAAAGAGTGGCTACGTTTTTTCCACAACTGGGGTTTAAACTACCAAAAGGGTCTAGACTTCCTGTTGTCATTTTGCCTTACTTTTTATCTACTGTACTGCTTTGCTTAGAAAAAGTGAGCTTTTAATGAAGATTTATGTTATTAATGAGCTTTGAATGCTTTATGTCTAATGACTATTTACATAAATGTTGTTGAAGGCACAGGGCTGAGATTCGTGCATACTTTAAATCTGACATTTTAATTCTAGCTTTTGCTAATGAACACATACAAAAGCAGTACCTTTTTAAAGATGTATGGATTTTAGTTTATCTTCCATTGATTTGGTAAGTCTATAAGGAATATTTTCAATAAATTAAAATATATACAAATTCCCCAAATGATTACTCTGTTTTTGTCAATATTCAGCTGAGAAACTGTACCATAGGCTGGTAATACAAGAGAGGAGGACGTTATGTAGAACAACATATTTAAAAAAAAAAACAAAAGTCAAATAGCTCATGGAGATTATAAAGTAGCTCTAAACCTATTTTCGCAGCAACTCTTGCCTCACTAATTGCTAGGCTACATTTCTGAGAAATAAATCAAAACTTAATGGGCAAGCCTGTATTGTTTTACCAAGGAAAGCAAGCCAACTAGCTGTATCATTCTGTGGGTGGCTTTTTTTCTCTCCGTTTTGGAAGCAGAAAAGCTAGTAAACTTACTTTTTGTTTGGCTTCAAGAATTCTTCTTTCAAGGTCTGATGGGATCATTTTCCCTCTGGAGCAAGAAAAGAGTTATATCAGAAATTTGATCTTGAAATCAGCCCTTGCTGTTACTTCTTTCACAGGAAACCCAAGTAATGAACAAAGTTATTTTTTTGTCCAAGGCTTACTCAGCATTGAAGAGCACAGAAAGACTCTGACCATTAGTCTGAGTTTTTACCCTAATTATTTTGTCAACCAGTTTGCATCAATATGGTAACGATAACTGAGAGAAGTTATCTCATGTCCACCCCCACTGAAGACTGATGCTGCTCCAGACTCCCCGGGGGAGGCTCAGCCCAGGGTCCCAAGAAGCTCACTGGGTGTCAAACCCCACGGTCCATTTTCAGCAGGCACAGAAAATGCCAGCGGAGCTGCGGGGCCTTCAGCAGCACGACTCAGCTCCCGTGTAAACTGTCGCCTCCGTGTTTCCATCTGAGGGATGAACTCATTTCACAGCAACTATTTCACGGTTTGGTGCATTACATGTTCGCATTTGCTTGAAGCGGGATACGAGAAGAAGTTACCAGTCTGGATTAATTAAATACACAGTCAGGCCCTTTCTACTGACTGTATATTGTGTTTGCAACGCCTGTAGTATGAACCTTTTGCCTGAGTTATAAGGCTTGAAGGCTAATTTTTGAAATCCTGCAAATTAATTAGGCGCAATATAAAACAGTGCTGATACTGAATATCGAGGTTAAGGTTTTCTTTGCTTTAGCCACAAGCAAGACTATCTGAGAAGAGACAGTATGCGTAACAGCAATACAAACATGACAGCTCCCCACATTGCAGGAATAAAGTCTTCATTGGCTTTGAATGTTGTCCATTTAGATTAATATTTTTTTTAAGACTTTTTCAGTTCTCAGTACAGTTGGACATATTTTTTCTTTCACTAAGCACTGATTTCTTGTTGCTGGAAAAAAGAACAACCTTTACTAAAGCTCAAAATAGTAGTTTCAGGGAAACAAATAAAACCATTAGTTTTAGTTTTGATTTTGCATATAAAGTGTTTTCATGGCATTTAGATGAATGTAAATTTAAAAAAAAAAAGTATTATTAATTTCTTGTAATAAGATACTGCTAGGCTTTTCAAGTTTTTATCCTTACATAGTTCACAATAAGACAGTATTTCAGCAGAAATGGGTTTGTACTGCTGAGTTTTTTCAAAATCTGCCCTGCATTTTACTTATTCAAAACACTAAAAGAATAACTGAAAAGAAAAAGCTCTACTGAGTCTAAAAATTATCCCTGATTTTTCTTGCAGAAGTTCTAGATTTAAAGAGCATTCAACTCATTGTGAGTTCTCACCAGTTATATGTACATGTTCAGCGAAAACAAGTAATTGTCTTCCCTTCAAAAACTATTTCTTGGATCATTAGAGGAATAAAGAACAGAAAAGCATGCCAAAGAAAGGCAATGAGTTCTTCCTTCAACCACAGTATAGATGTTGGTCTTTTAACAGTTTCTAATTTGTTGAGCTCGTGCACAAAAATACACACAAAGCTGGGCAGACCCCTTCACTGCTAACATTTTTTTACCAAGACAAGTGACTGTGCAGCCCTTGGCCATGTTGAGTGTGCAAGAATTCATGGCCAGGAGAGTGCAATGCCAAGCTCCACCAAGGACCAAGCAGCAGGTTGGCTTTCAGTATAGTTCAAACACATGCTGGAACACACAACACCCTACTCCAAATTAGCAAACGAGCCGTTGCTTACTTGCATAGCATTTTCATGTGCTACCTCCTCAGATGACCTGCAACATTTAAAACACATTGCAAAACAACAGGCTTCTCCTTAGACAAATCTCACCCAGATAATGTGGCAGGGGGTTACATGAGATGTGCTGGGCAGCATCAGAGGCAGGAGGGCTACTGGGGGAGGCAGAAGAGACTCAGCAGCAAAAGGACACTGAGGATGGAATGAGGGTTAGTGTGAAAGTCTTCTTGTATTACCCACATCTGTACACAGTCTTCGCTGATGTGACACCAGATTGAAGTGTTACAACCCCAAACCTACAGGTAATACACTACTGCTACCAATATGTCTGTGTGGTAGTGAAAGAGGCAATGGAAATGTATTACCGTCCAGTGTCAAGCATGACCAAGAATATGACTCTCTACATGTTTTCCTGGCTTGAAATTCACCACACATTTCATAGTCCCATGATGCTGCAAAACCAGGCAAACTTGGTCAGAGTGGCGAAGAGAGGAACCACCAAGAAGTGTTTTTGGCCATGCTGGAAATATCAAAAAGATCTTGTGGTGCTCCCTCACACTCTCACAGGTCTACATCTTCACAGAGGGCCCTCTCCACCACACCAGCCCACCTCCTGTGTAAACACCATGCTTTGTCCTGGTGGCATCTGCTGGAATTTGGTCCTGCTGTTTACTCCAGCGTGGGTAGGGTAAGCATTGTGGTCTTCACAGAAAATCATCATGCTGAATTTGCCCAAGAAGAAAGGAAGACACAACTTCATTGATCCACATCTGTCTTTAGTGAATAGAAACAACTGGAGGTTTATTTTGATGTGTGTTGGTTGTGTTGATGTTGTCATTAATTCCTCTTCAAAGAGTGCTCAGTCTTTTGTTAATAAAGAGATAATAAGTCCATAAGTCAATATGCAGGCGCTGTGATTAGCACTGTGAATTGTTTAGTTGGTGCTCTTCTTTTAATGTGGGAGCAGATTATTTTGATAGCAGTAAAACCTTCCATTTATGCTACAGCTGTAAATAATTCAATACCTTACAACAATCTCATATTTGGGACTCATAGTAAGAGCATTTTCTATCAAAAAGATTCCCTGTAGAATCAATAAAGACTGTTCTATTAATTTTTGTCCCATAGAAAGTTTTTCGTCTCCGAAGATTGAAAATCTTCATCAGAACATGTTGATTTTGTTAACATATCTTTCTTCTTCTCAAAATTGGTTTTCACAGAGAATCAAAATCTTTTAGCTGGGCAAGTTGAACTATGTTATCTACTGCTGGTTTTGTGGTGCCTATGGGACCTGTAGGTTAGGTGTCTGCTGTGCTCCTCCTTTCCATGGGCCATCTCCCTCCTTGGCCTGTGCTGCACATGATGCTGCCAAGACCCTTGTCTGCACACCCCATTGCAAGAGTGTCCCCATCAAGGCCACTGTGGGAATGTAGTCAATACAAGAAGGATGGTGGGGGCATGAAGTAACAGAATTACATTAGCAAATGTGCCTCAATATTTTATTCCTTTAAATGGCCCACTTCAGCTCATTGACCAAACTGTGAGAGTACCGAAATGTTCCATTTTGACCAGAACAAGCTTCTTCCCTCATTTTTTAGCAGAACATGTAAAGAATGATTGTTAGGTCAATACTTTGTTTCACTTCAGGATGAAAGAAGAAGTATCAGAAAACCCTGAGGAAGGGAACTTTAAGACCTCTTACGAGCTCCAAAAACTGACTCATAAAGAACCAACTGACAGAGCCAGTTCCTCAAGTGGGCTACATTAGTGTAAGGTTGCTGGAAACGATAGCACTACGATGAATTACACCAACTGTTGACTGCATCCTATATGCTCTCTCTGAGCTGAGCATCTGATGATCCTCTTTATGTACCAATAAAAAGAGCTGTATTTGGCATCTTTACTTACCTTTCATCACATCTAATCAGAATCACACTATCTGTACCAATACCCAAGGCTGCAGCTCCTTTCTTCACAGAAAAGTGACTCTGAAAAAATACATTTATTATTAGTTCTTATCCAATGTAATATAAAACACTACACTCTTACAAGTTCTTCAGCAAGCAGTCCCACACATTCTTTTCACAGACTTTTTGGAAACTGATCACTGTAATTTGAGGCTTCGTATCAGGTCACTATAGGCAATTAGAGAAACAGCAATCACCCTAACCTGGATTTACTCCTGGATCATTAAATACACAACCGTGGCTGATGATGGACCCAAATTTTGTCCTTGATATATACCTGCGGCTTCTATTGCTTGTACAGATTCAGCTATGAACTTGATTTACTGAAACAAAAAATTCTCCCCTAGAGAATTCATTTAGTTTGTGGCATCCAGAGTGATGTGCTCCTGCTATGTAACTTCTGGGCAAATAATATACTGAGAGAAATTAAGATAGGAAGCCTAATTGTGATCTCATGCCAGTGAAAGCTCCCAGTAATAAATATTACTGCAGTTTAAAATCAAAACTGGGCTATTAGTAAGACTAGTAGTTAATCTGTGTGTACAGAACAAAATGTGGAAGTCACATATTGGAGAGCAAGTCAGCCTAATTTTCTCTAGCTTGTAGGACTTAACTCCTGAGCCAGTGTTGGTTTATAATTCTAACTTAAATCCTAGTGATTATGATAATGAAATAGTTTTATATCAAATTATACCAACAGAATTTGATTTTGTATTAACTCAAACCCAGCTATAACAGTATTGCCCAAAGTAATTTTAACAGCAGCAGATTATTAAACTTTAAAAAAAAGGGAAATTCTTTATGTATACTATAGTAGCATTAGCTTAGGATTTAACACTATAAGAAAGATTGAGGAAATTCAAATCTAACAGCATTTTTCAGGTGTCTATGATGTTAAAGAAGAAAGGAAGACATAGTCTGGAGAAGACCACAAAGCAGGGAAGTGAACACTACTGCTTTGTCAGGGGAGTGTTTCGCTTCAATGGTAGTGCAGGCAGCACAGAGCTGGAGGGAAAGTGGTGGACACGATGGCTACACACGTCTACTCCACTTAAAGTCCACAACGTCAGTGGGATTTCACTGCATAGTAAAGGGCTCTGTACAGAACGAACACTTTAAGAAATGAAAATCGATTCTAAACCAACTTTATGAAAGAGAGAGGAAGAAGAGTAGAACTGCAACATGTATGTTCAACTTAACAAGTGAAAAAAACCAACCCTGTGTTTTAAAAATTGCTCAGGGGGTAGTTTTCATTCAGTCCTGGCTGCTGTGGTTAAGGCTGCATAAGCATTTCCACTCCAAACTCTTTTTTTCATGTGCTTGTATCTCACCATTTTGGCTGAAATGCTTCAAGTTTTCATGAGGCACATTGACTTTTTCAATATTCAGACATTTTGAAGAAGTTCAGATTGCTCTTGAGCCATGAATCACTGATGACACATGGACAATTTGAAAACACTTCAGGTAAATGGCATTTTTCATACTACATTGATTTTTTTTTTTAAGGCAGTGGGTTGATACAGCCCATGGGACATGGCTGCAGTACACCAACAAAGTGCACTGAGCAGCCAGTGACCCTGTTGCTAGACTTAAAATGAGCTTTTAAGGCCCTAGTACAGCAAACCACCTTAAGCCCCTGAACCAAGCACGTTCTGAAATGCTAACATGCATGTCAAACTGACTTTTGCAAGAGTTGATGATCAAGTAAAACATATACCCACATGTTTAGAGGAGCAACAAAGAATTTGTGCCTGTACTTCTGTGTTTTGCTGAACTAGACTGAGTTCATGGCAGCTACTCTCATCCGGCTTTAGGCATCAAGTAAGCTCCCTCTGCATTTTGGAGGAAACAAGCACCTCCAGGGAAGGATTCAACCAGTATGAGGGTTGCTGGTTTGGAGTGGGTACCAAACAACATCAGGTGAGATTTCCACCCCTTCCCTGCAGACCAAGCCCTGTGGTATCTGCTATCTCTGCATGGGAAGTGTACAGCACTTGCAGGCACCATCACTCTGGAAACTGGTAGACTGTTATTTTAACAGACTGTTATTGTCCAGCTTGTTAAAACCATGGGCTAGTGGTATGCTCAGATTCAACAGGGAGTTTGCCCTGCTGTTTTTCTAGCTGGATTCACAAGGTGCTAGGAAGTATTTACGCACTGAACATCATGGGCCTACTCAGCATCACACTGTCCTGGATTGAGAGACAGAGGACTAACTCTTCTTCTAATGCTGGGAAAAATTGCACTTTTAGAAGACTCTAGTGTCTGAATTTGGGAAAATATTTACTTTATAGCCAGCCAGGCTCTGTGGGATTCAAGGTCTTAGTGTTTTCGAGCCTTGCCAGGTGCAGGGACAAGGAGGAGCAAGGCCTGGGCATTTGACCCAGGCTGGCCAACAGGATTATTTCATGCCATGAACGTCATATTCAATATAAAGTAGAAACGTTTGCTGCACAGCTCTCTCTCCCTTGATGGCGGCGAGTCCAGACAACTCCTTGCCCCGGTGTCGGAACCCTCAGGCCTTCCCTTCCTCCTGAAGCTGTTGCACTCGCAGTGTCCGCCATTTGCTGTCCCTGCTGGGAGCGCACAGCTTCCTACTGATAGAATTGGCTGAGTATAATTCTTGTACATCTTATATCAGTATCAGGATTAATACTGGTTCTTTAGTATTATTCTTACTTATTTAGTCTTAGTCTATTAAATCTATTTACATTTCAACCCTTGTGTTTCTTTGTGTTCCCTGATTCCCCTTTCCGGGTGGGGAGGGGTCATCGGGTGATAGAATAATTGTCTAAATGACAATGGTTTTCTCAAACCATAACACACACTGGAATTTTTCATGGCACGTTCTTTATTTCCTGAGACTGAATTTCTGAACAACTACATTTCCATGAGCTTCATCAGATTATCCAGTGCACTCTTCCCAAGTAAAAATGCACTATAGATTAAGACTTGGACTGTGTCACAAACCTCTACACATGGAAGACACTTTAGTCTCTTCCCAGCCTTGGAGGTTTCCCTCAGCCCCATAGTGCAGCAATGCAACATTATGAGAGCAAGGAGCAGAAGAGGCCATGAGGAGGCCACTGACATCAGGAGGTTTATAAAAAATCCCAAGTTCAGGAAGGTATCTTTCAATTTTGCAAAAATTGAACCGGGGTAGAATATTGCCAGCATAATGACAGTTCATTGATACACTATGTGAAGCTAGAACTGAATGCATATAGTTAAAAAAAAATTGTTTTGTTTCTTATTCATATGTTACACAAGCTGTTGTGCACATACTGGGTAGTGTAATATATAAATACAGGTAGAGATGTAGGAGGGAAGAGTCACAGATATATTTCACTGGGCTTTGAGTTAATGACATTACACTGATTAATTTTGCTCCTTATTCTATACTAGTTAAAATAGATTTACTACTGCAATTCGTTTTTCTAATAGAATATAGAAGTATTCAAAGTGCCTTAAAAAAAGAAAATACAGATTTGAATGCTTTACTATAAGGAAGAAAATTAAGCCCATGTGCTCAAAGGCATCCACTGGAATATGGCCAAGCTCAGCTGCCTCATTGAGAAGTCTCATGGCACTGCTAAAACAGCATTGGGGGAAAAAAATGAATGTAGTGCTGATAGCTTGGTTGCCTGAAGGCTTTTTACAGACGGAAGGGAATTCAGCAGTCAGGAACCAAAACAGGCTTAGGGATAAATTGGGAAGAAATACTGAATTCTGTGCACAGAAGGGCAAATGCAATTACAATTTCTAAACAAACTTTGAATATGAAATTGCTCGATCTGTGTATACAGTCACAGATCTATGACTGCTGTTATGGTTTTGTGTCTCTGGGTAAGATCAAAGGAATTACTCCAACTGCCCAAGGGGCTCCAAAAGAGCCAGGATGAAAGTGAAAATGGAAAAAATATAGTTTCAAGAGCAAAGAAAACTTTCCTAATGATGACAAATATTAAACATTAATATTCCTGAGATGGTGCTGAAAATTTGGTGGCCTTTGTAACATAAAGGTACATATAGAAAAATATAAAGGTCAAAGAGAAGGAATTGTAGAAATAAGCCTGGTTAGACAGTACTGACAGATTTAGCTGGGCTAACAGGGAAGAAGGACATTAATTGTGACCCTTTTTGGAATATGGGGGCTACAGACTGTTCAGCCATGCAAGGAAATGAGCTCGAACACCACCTTTCATGACACAGTCATGGAGGAGTTGCGCAGATCTGAAGTCTTATGGTGGAAGACCAGGGTCAAAAATGGAGGACAAGGCAGACTGCCTGATGCCAGTCCTCCAGGAAAATCCAGGCTAGGAGAAGCTGGTACATCCAAAGCTTCACCACTGTCCTGTGTTGCCAGAGAGAGGAGGACACGTGGGTGGGAGTGGGTTGTCACTGTGGCTTTCTCCCTCCCTCCGTGCTGCAAAAGGGTGTAAGGAACAGTACAAACACATCCCCAGTAGAGATGAACCTCAATCTGCCTCTAAGATCTGGTTAAAATTCAGTGGTGAAGGAGAAGGCATAGAGTGTTCTTCAGTATTAATGACAAAGGATTATTATCGGTTACAAAAAAAATGGTGATTTTGATCTTCCCTTTGTGCAAATTTTCAAATGCTGTTAGGATTAAGTTTGTTTGCCTGATATCCAGTTTTTAATAGTTAGCTTTGCACAGTAAAAACACACTGTCAATTTATTACAGGTGCAACAGTAAATAGGTCTTTTGGAAAAAGGAAGAATTAGATAATTAAAAATGTTATGATGCTGAAAAATACGGCATTGTTATCTTAAATGAACAGTGCTTCGGTATACAGATGCTCCTATTTTTATAGCTTGCTAAATGAATTGCTTATACTCTGGCATGGCTGAAGCTGTCAGGAAGAACCATCCTCCTGCCATGAGCCCCAAAGGCCATGGCTGGTTTTTCAGATTGCAGTTGCTCCCTGCTCACATAAATCCAGAGTGGCAGAAGCTTTGTGGAGGGAGCTCATCAAGACCAAGTTCCCAAATGCTGAGCAAGCTGAGCCATCTGGCAGCCAAAACCTCTCCGAGATCTGCAGGTTTGGTCGCTGGTAGCCTGGTGCCCAGCAGACCTGGACCCCAGTCTCACCCCACCAGCCAAACGCCAGCACAGGAGGTGGACACGCTTTCCTCTCCACCTCTCCTGGGCTTTAAACAATGTGGCATGCCTGGAGGTGTAGGCTGGGCTACTTCTCCCTTAATTTTAACCACCTAAGAACGTGTGGCTGGTCTAGGCTTGCTGTTTGGGCTTCTTCAATAGTGGGTAAGAAAGGGTACTTCCAGAAGTTGCCCCATTCCCAAAGTTTTGGCACTCATTTTAGACTAGGATGAGCTGTCTTCTGCAGATCCTGCTCTTTTTATTGGCTATAAAAATTGTATAGACAAACTCAGATTAAATGTTTACACTTTAGGTGATTAAAGTTAATTGACATGAATCCTATCTTCAGCATCTAATTGTAAGCTATAGCTTTTCCTTCAATTATCCACAAAAGGAGTATACTATGTCCCATCACATTTTTAAATACACTGTAATGATATATAAGTTTGCTACTGTTTCCTTTAGCTGCTGCTATTCAGTTTGTTAATGTTGGGGGAAAAATGAATATATTAACACTTCTGCACAGCACACTAATATTTCCATCTTTTGCGTTTTTTGAAAAATATAACTTCATACTGCTTTTCTAAACCAGCAAGACTAACTTGTTTTTTTCCAGTGTGGGTAGTTTTACAGTATTAACTGTGGATAAGAAATTTTGCACTGAGTTCAGGAGGATCCGATGGCAGTATAAAAGTAACGAAATATTGACCACATGAGGGATTAGACATAAATGACGAATGTCTCCTTTGAGACAGGTTGCCCTAGAGCACTACTTTTTCTGGAAAATGGTTTTACTTTGATTTGAATGGTGTTACTTGAATTAAGTTGCTCCTCAAGTAAGATCAAATTTTCACTATTTCCTTGTGGCTTTAAATACCACCAAAAAATACTTTTCTAGTTATTATGCATTAGGCAATGCAAAGAAAGACTGTGTGAATCTATTTGTTTGATTTTTAGTTTCCTTAGGTGGGAAACAGAACAACTCGTTACTTACTCTGTATGCTCAGACGTAAAACTTACAGCTTTGTAATTCATGCCACCAAATGGAAAATGTGATCTCCAGGCTCCTTGAGTCCTTCCCTGAAAGCCCCACCAGAGAGGTCACCCCCTGGACTGCTTCTTGCAGTTGGCAGTCCTGCAAACTGTCTTCTAAGTTGCCTAGCCAGAGGGCAATGGTATTTGCCACGGAAGTGGGGGAACTAGAGATCAGCTTTTTGTTCTACACAGAGAACAGCCCAAAATCTTCTGTAGGCTGTGTGAAATGGAGGGCTATCAAGCTGTGTTAAGACAAAAGTCACTTTTTAATTTCCTTCTGCCTCAGCACCAAGAACCTTCATATTAGGTTTCAGAAACTGTTCAGACAAAAGCTTTGCCAAAGCCACTCTTCTCCCACAGCTATCGGTGTAGTTTGCCGTATTCCCTGCAAGTAATGGGGGAAATCAGCATGCAAGAGGCTGAAGCGGTGATTGATGGCAACTGCCTCTGATCTAGTTGCTGTGTGGATGCTGCATGTGCTATTACTGTGAGGGTGCTCCCCTACCATGGCAGACAAGCTCACAGGTGCTCCCAGAGCTCCCCCAGGGATGAGGTCCCTCTCAGTATGTCCGGCTGTCTACAATGCTGACACCTTATACCTGGGCAGCCAACAATCAGTGCACGCTGGAGCTGCACTACCAGTGAAACCTTGGGCAGGAGGTAGTTCACCCCAAGAGCATGCAGATGGGGGGATGGCAGAGGCAGGGAGAGCCTCTCTGTGTCCTCTTCGGTCTCTAACTGGGTGCAGAGGTCCCTTGCTGTCAGATCAGACTCAATCACCTGTCAGTTCTTACTCTGCAATTTCTTTTCCAAAACAATGACAGGAGTTGTACAGCTATTCCCCCAGTGAGCACTTAACACCTTAGCGGGCTGCTAGAGGGGTGATAAACCAGAAAAGCTGACATGGACTACACAAGCATAGTCTTCCTCAGTTGGAGAATAGAGGAGATGAAGAAATCTCTATGTCTTTCCAATCATGCCCAGCTTTTTTTTCATTCTCTGAACTGTGGATTGAGTCTGTACTCATCGTACTAATTAAACATCAAGTCCATGGAAAAGCTGCAAAAGCTACAAGTCCCTTAAGCTATACTACAAAGAGGCCAAAAGCTATTTTGTAACCTGAACCCAACTAGTTCTCTACATCTAAACTCTTCCCTTCTGCACCCCTTTCCTTCTCAGGGCAAGATGACTTTGTCCTTTTTACCTGCTTAGGGCGATCCCTGCTCCATGCTATTTCCAGCTACTGTTGTATGCTGTTTAAGAGAGTGCTAGTTGGCCAGGTCAAAATCACAAGAGGGCACGGGTTAAAATTCAACAAGACTTGCTTTGTAGACAAACGAATCAACTAAAGTATTCTGAGAAGGCGGCTCTGCCTTTCAGCTGCTTTCACTATACTGAAATAGGAAATGTGCTCAGCTGAACACTCACAGCAGCCTAAAGCTGATGCACTGGGACATAGGTGAGGCCTTCACCTTAAGAGTTTTGATTGTGTTTGAAGCGATAGACTAAAATAGCTTTTTACAACTGGCATCCATCACTTTTACCCCTCTGAGTCAAAGTCTCTTGCGTCATGTGCAGTCTAGAACAGCTGTCCTGAAGGACATCACTCTGCTCCTGCACCAGTGCAGATGAAAGAACCACTGATGATGCACTGGTGAACACAGAGGACTGAACTAAGTTCCGAGTGCAAGTACATCTCAGTAAAATTATACCAGGGCCAAGACAGACCAAGGCAGTTATAGTGTACTTCACCATCATTGGTCAAACAAGAAATACGCAGAAGCAGAGTGAGAAATAAGTCATGCTCCTACTGACCAGCTCCGGGAAGATCTGCTTAGGGGAGTATGCATGGTTAGAACAGTCACATAACCTATTCTAGACACCTATATGTAGGTTGCGTATGTCAGGAAGCTGATCTCTCTGTATGGTCAACGCACAGAAGTAGGGGAACCCCTCCCAAAGGTGATTTAGAACATCTAAATTAAGGAATATTTAGGTTCCTAATTTGGATGCTTTGAGTTTCTCTCCAGAGGTGTCTCTATTCACTGGTTATACAGAGAGTGAGGCTCCTAATTTAGGAACATGATGCACTCCTAAATTAGGAAGGAAATTACCTGGGAGCTGTGAATTACTCCTCCCTTCCCTTCTCCCCCAGTGGCAGCTGAACCTATCACGGCATCAGGCTGAGATCAGATTCTGATTACAGTAATACTGGTGGCAACTGTGGTGTAACTTCATTCATTGATAGCAATGGAAGCTCTAGATTGGTAGAAATGAAAATAGAGTCTGGTCTGTGATGCTGAAATTCTTGTCTGAGACTGCTGATAGTGGAATCTTTGCTTCTGACTGAAAATCTTGAGACAAAAATCTCCATGGTTCTAAATACATACAATAACTTCAAGCTTTTTTTACTATCATGCCACACATGCAGAGCATGTGGAAATGATAGTATCCTGTTTATACTTATGCTTGTTCCATGGCCATCGTCTCACAAGAGCATCCAACTGTGGCAGAGAGAAACTGAAACCAAACTGAGGAGTCTAAAAGTAAGTAGAAGATCAGCATGACAGGATAAATGAGACAAATGCTGTTCTCATATATTAGTGTCTATTCAGGTTCTGCATGACATTTCCTACCTAAAAAGCAATCGTAGGCCTGAGCCTCTGCAATTCCTGTAACAGCCTCCGCTATTTTGAGGGTTAAACCCTGATCCCACATCCTTTAGGCAATTAAGGGTTAAAGGTTCCTGTCTTCAGGTAGTGTGGTTTCTTAACTTCCCTAGGAGATGTGCCATTACATACTTTATTAAAATCCTGATTGAGGAAGGGACAAAACTGTAATTTCAAGATACTTTTAGAATGTAACAAATTTCAGATGTTGTTTCATGGATTCTCTAGTATATTTGATTTTGGAATGTTTAATTTACTATGGGAACTGCTTCTTCCCTGGCATGAAAACACAATTATTAAAGCTCATTTCATTATTTTGAGACTGATAGCACAATTTGGTTCATTGTTTAACATTCCATCACTATGAATACAATGAAATTCTCCAATGATTAATAGGATTTGTTATTTTAAATAATCATGCTGAATCTTATTTGCAAGACTTATTAGGTCTGTAACTTCCATATGAATAATGCAGCCAACTTTGGAGAGTTGCTCCTCATTTGTAGAATATCCTTCTCTTTGACTGCTTTGGGGACAATTACTCTGCAATGCGGAGCCCACAGTTGTGTATCGCATCTCATCCTATTGCCATGAAAGGCATCCTCAGAGGGATTTCCCCCCAGATATTTCTGTCCAGTTTTTAGGACACCTTGCTCTTCACACTTGCACAGAATGGAAACACGTCGTCTGATAAGTCAAAAAAGGCAGCCAGGAGGATGTTGCTCCCTAACATGGATGGTGTCCTGCTGAGTCTCAGCCATGGAAGAGTCCCTTCCAGCTGAGCCCACACAGCTGGAAAGAAATTTAGAAGGGGACCACGGAGCCCAAAGAGAGCTCATCCCCTCCTAGATATAACCCTTCCTCTTCCCCTTCCTCCTGCACACGCATTCTCCACTATAAGCTGCAAAGAGTTTTAAATGGCCATAAAGCCAAAATACCACCCTCCCCCACAATACAGACCGAAATATGATGTCTATATGGTTGTTCAAAGAGCAAAAAACTCTGCGTTTCTCCCATGAGGACCACTCTGATTTCTCCTGTGCCTACCTCCCCTCACCTTCCGCACTGCCAGACCTCATCGGTGCCTGTGAAGAACCATGGTGTGCTGGAGCTTTTGCTCACAGACAGAAACCCACAGACAAGCCCCATTCCCCACCATATACCACAGCTGCTCTGCTGCACACACACGGCATTTCCACACTACTGTCTTCATGTATGTTATCACCCTCTCCTTAAATAACAGCAGGAGTGGTTTCAGCTACCAACATTTTGACTCCAAGTCATTTTCTGTTCCCTCTCAGTGACCCAAACAAAAGCCATTCCTGGCAGAAAGCGCTGAAGTCTGATGATGAGCTCTCATCATTTGATGCGGTTCTTTCCACTCACATTGACATTCATACAGACACCAGTGAGAAAAAAATAAATGGCAGCGGTCCGTAGAGCCTGCTCTCTCTGGGCTTCAGCCACAGAAAACTGCACAGCTCATCCCTCTACATATCAAAAAGCCACCCCCTTCCCATTTTTTTATTCCCAGTGAAGGAATAACAGAAATGAAGACAGTCGGCTACAAATTCCCACTCATCGATCCTCTTCATCATAAATTCATACAAGCAGGTGTAAACAGATAGGAAAAAACTAGAAACACATACATGTTCTGATGTGAAGGCAACCAGTCGGGGAATAGCTGCCATTCCTTTTTCTTTAACTTCTGGGAACATCTTGAAACGTGCAATCAACATAGCATACATGTTAGATATGGCACCACCTGGAGTCCACAGTAATATACTGTTACTTTTTCTATGCATTGTAATATTATTGCAGAACAAACGACAAGTCTTGCTATAGTTTTTCTAACTCCAATGCTAATATTTCTGCCTAATAGCAGTCTTCTTCCTGATGCTCCTCACAGCTGGGTTGTATAATAACAGGATCTACTACAGCCAAATAACATTTATGCAAAAAAGTACTGCTGCAAAAAGTGATGGGGGTTTCCCTTCATTTTTGTTAACATTTCTCCTCTTGTCCCCAATTTTATCTTTCTGTATGCCATCAACACATAACTCCACCCTGTTCCACCTCCCAAGTGGATGCCACCACAAGGCAACTTCTTAAGTGGCTTCCAAGGGCAACCTAATCTGTGCTTTCCCCTCCCAAATTAGGGTGGTGTGTCATGCCCTGGCTGTGAGGAAACCCATACAGTGAGTGCCAACAGACACTATCTTCTGGATAACTGGAGTGGGGGGAAAGAAGAGAAAGGAATAAGGGCACCTCTAACAAATATTTTTCTTTTTATTTGTCCTCTGATGGGAGCAAGGGGAAAAGGTTAGCTGCCCCTAACACTAGCCTTAAAATCCCCGGCATACATTGACTTAAAATACCCTCTTCAAGATGGGTATCAGATGACTGATCAACAGTATTCTGTTCCCATATTTCAACTGTTGATGCACAAATTAAAACCAAGCATTTTGTTTTTCCCTTTTGAGATTTTTACAAACTGAGCCTCTGTGTCTACAGTCGAACAATGTTTGATTATACATTAATGCTGCATGAGCACTATGGGAATATAATGCAGAACCTGAGGCAGAGTCTGAGCACTTTTACATATGTACACACATAAACACACACACAGACATGTATACATAAAATCCATCAGTTTTATCCTGTATATATACACTATATATATATACAGATTGATTATATATTGATGTTTATGCACATACATTTATATAAAGCAAAGGTGTATACTGATCATGGTCTCAGGCTTTTAAATGAGCAGGTCAGAGTGCAGCTGAGGTAGAGTTCAGCTAACCCAACTTTCATCCACCTAAAAATGGAGTGAAGAGCACAAGATGGGCACTTCCAGAAGACGGTTCAGCTCATCCTAAGGCAGCTGCTTGTGGGAGGTGGGATGACTTGCCCTGCCAACGCGTCCACCCCTCTACCTTCAATACATGGGAGCTGCTGTAACTAGCCCAGGGTAGACACCCAATGCTTGGACAGGCAAAGTGAGACAAGATAAAATCCACCCTTTGAGCAGATCAAGGTGGCTCTGCACAAAGCAGCGACACCAAACCACGTTACACCAGCAGGGTATATATGCTGGCAAATTTAACATCGTTCTGACTTGTGCAAGATTTGTATTTATCCCACTGGAGATACATACACTGTTCCACAACTCACAGAAACTGTGCCCTTCCCATCTAACCAGTGTCCTTGCTCTCCTCTTGCAGTGAGGCTGCCCCTGCTCTGGGCTTCCCCTGACCTCACTGTCCCTCCTGTGTGTAATCCAAGGGAAAATGCCACAGAGGGATGGCATCGCTGGCACGGGGGTCAGTACAGATCGAGCTTTTTCTTCCCCTTTCAATGACCTCGAGAGGTATGAACATATTCCTACACCTCTTTTCACAAATGACAAAACAAGAAATGGAGAGACTAAGAATAAATGTTTGGATACCTGTCCCTAAAAATTGCAGATGTCATGTAACAGCTGCTGTTGATGATTTAGGTGACTCAACTAAGTTGAAGCAATTTGGCCTATCTTGTCCAAAGTCACTGGCTCAGTGTCAAAAGAATCAAGACTGAAACATTAAAATTCTTCAATACCAGGCTTTCCTATTAGTATTTATCACCCACCCATTTAACTTTAAGCTTATTAATAAACCCTCATTCTGCCTATAATTTTGCAGCTGTGTTTACACCCACGGTTAATTGCAGGCAACAAAACACACCTACAGAATTTGGAGAACCTAATCAGGCCTCTATGCTTTGCATGTATTGATACCCTATATGCAGAGACCAAGAACCTGTTCTTTGCAACAGTGAAGTCTTCAGCTGAAGCCGTGACAGTTTGAAATGAGAAGACAGCAGAGATGATTTTGGTTATTGCCTAATAAAGCAGAACCTTCACACTGGGTATTGCTGAATTCGAAAGATTAGTGAATTAGAAAGATGCACTTCGCACAAACCAGAAATTGCAGAGAAAGCCAGGATGAGAGGGGGCAGCGCTGCAAAGAGCCAGGACAGGTACATGACACCTGCCAGAGAACACGTCCCCACGCAGGGTTCAGCTAGACGACGTGAGCTTCAGCACCCAGTTCTTCCTGAGGCATTCATCTTTCCTGACTCACCCTATCTCAAGCACAGTTTGCCAGATTTGGGCAGATCTGGTGCTGGCACTGAGCCCTTCACCCTGGCCTGCTGGCCGTGCCCAGCCTCTGCCCACCAAGTCTGGCTGAGCAGCATTGCCATTGCTCTTCTCTCCCCACTTAGGTCCCTGACCACCACAGTGGGGTTATGGTGGCTCAGGTCTGCAAGGTGAGGAACTGAAGACCAGCAGTACTGAGCCAGGCCAGAGACTGGGCAGTAACCAGCCACTGTCCAGTTTCCAAAAACTTTGGCTTAGGTCCTGGGTTCGTGATTCACATTTAGATGCTGCCCTCTGTGATAGAGGCCGCAGTTTTGGTCAGGACCTCTAAGCACTACAGTAAAAGCTGTCAGAGCTTTTGCTCTCAGTGCTTTTAAAATAAGGAGTCAACAAGATGTAAAGTCCTTGCCTGATCTTTTGCACAGCATGAACTGTACCCTTCATGCCCTTGAAGGGCTGAACATCCTCGGCTGTTATCAATGAGGCCTGTCCTTTACTTGATAGTCCAAACGCTCTTTCCTTCTCCATTAGATCAACGAACTTTCTTTCCAGAAGGGCTCCTTCCCTACCAGTCTGTTCTCTTTTGACAAGCCAAAATGCTATGGCCGATGTCAAGTCTTCCCATTTTTTGCAATTTGGTGAGATAGATAGGCCAAAAATTTTAGCAATGAAATTCCAGAGTAAGATAGGAGGTGACAAAGAGTATAAATCAAAAGACTAAGCGTAATGATTAAAATAAAAAGGTCTTAACAATGTAGTCTTTGTCAAGAGTCAATGATTTCTCTACAGTTAGTCACACTCTTTTTTTTCCCTTATTGGCTTGCCCTGAAGGAACCAGGTTTCAGAGCCAGTAAGCACTCAGATTAACCAGCCACCCAAGTACCCCACTGACCTCAAGAGGCAGCTCACACATGCAAAGCTAACTGCATACTGTAATGTTGGCAGGATCTCACCCACTCCACTAAAATCACTTAAAGGGATGCTACATCTTTCCCTCTGCTCCAATTTTCCCTGCGGTGACGGAGAGCATTGTTGTGTTTCTTCCCCCCATTATTAATACAAAAGTCCTTCTATTTCATGTAATCCATAAAAAGCGGAGACAAAAAGAAAATGCAAGGGAAATGTCTCTTCTGATTATGTTTCCCATGTGCCATTACAGCTGCTTAAAATGCAGTGCAGTTTGCTCAAACAGACCCTCATAATCACATCCCTGCAATTCATAAACATGCAATACTTTATCTCAAAGAGGCCACTGGTGGTTATTAGCAAGTGTCCTCTCAAACATGCATATTTAATTATGTTTACTTTTTAACTACAGGGGATGTCATATAGCATAGTCTGAAAAATAAAGAAAGCTTGAAATATCATGTACCAGGTGAAAATATCCCATCGCCACAGCCCCCTGGCCAGCCAACCATCTCTCTCATTTTCCTTAGTGTGACATATTCCAAAAGTACAAACACTGGAGCAATTTCATAGGTGAACCTGAAATGTAGTAATGTCCATATTTAATGCTTTCATCTACAACACTAACACATCTTCTTCCAATATTACATTACATTATAGCCACAATATACTCTATCTTGCACTGGGTAGTGTTCTGTTTTACAATACTTTTGATAAACTTCCTTTTGATTTGACGTCAAATGTCTAGAAAGAGAAATGCTGAGAGCACTGGAGACTCCATTTCTACCCATTTCAGTGAAACAGATCTTGCCTGCCTCTTCCAGGCTCAAGGCTTCGCCCTGCATTCAAGAGCTGCTGGGCAAAGCTGGCCCTTTGCCTTGCAAAAACCTGTGTTCGTGTCTAGCTGGACACACATTACTAGTCCTACTCGTGATGACAAGACAGAGCACGAAGCCAAGCAAGTGCACAAAAATGCTTCCTAGTCCTGAAGTGAAAAAAACCCCCACACTTTAAATTCTGCACCTCTTTCTTAGAGAAAGCAATGCTCTTTAACTGCTCTAAGTATGGACTGTACATAACCTCTCTACATGAATGCCTTCCATTTTACATATTTATGCATGCAAAATGCTATAATATTTTTTTCTGTAGAAAAACCGACATCAGATTAGTATGATGATATCTAATAGAAGACAGTCTACAAGACAATGTCAAAAGTCTTCATGTAAATAGCTGTAACAACCATTTTAAAATCAGACAATTGCTTTTTCAGCAACCTTAACATAAAAGTATTCTTTCTTTCATTCAGCTACAGTAGCTAATGTTTTAGAGTATAACTGTAAAATTATATTAAGTATTATTATGGAAAAAAATCTGCTACTTACATATTGGTATTTGCTGCTGATGTCAGCCAGTCTGCTGCCAATCCAACCATGTCCAATCCAGTTGAAAGCTGATTAAAATATCTAGGGTGCCCTGCATAAGATGGAAAATGTTATCAAAAGACTGATGACTCTGAATGAAACTATTCAGTGCTGAATGGCGTATTTACCTCCAGATTTCTATAGAGAAGGAAGTGCTTTCAAGGTATGAAACAAAGCAAACAGCAATAAATACATTTCTTGGAAAAGGCAGGATTTCTCTTCTTTCTCATTCCAAACTCAGTGAAATCAGAGCAATTACACTGAACAGAGAATAATGAATTCCAACATTCCCTATTATCCTCTCAATATGCCTTGAAAATTAGCACGATGCTGCGTCACAAAAATAGCTGTTTGCTCCCGTTAGTGTGTCACATGTTGTCACTGGACGTGCTTTTGCCTGGCTAGGTTTGAAAGGCACGCACGAGACACCATCTGAAGAGCTTGCCAGTACATATAACATCAGTGATGAATGGCTAATGATTATAATAGGCAGAGCAAAATGAGAAAATGGAACATTTTGGTGACTGCTTTGCACATGACTCAAAGGCTGATGATTGTAGGAAGATGGCAGGGAAGGTGGCAGTCCTTGTCATTTCTTCCCCGTCAGAGTGCAATTACAAACAGCCTGGCTGCTCGCAATTGTGATTTTAAACAAACCCCATGAAAACCAGCACTATTGCCCCAGCAGAATGGTGCACAAGGACATACTCAATGAGCTGACAGTCCATTTACCAGATTAATCTAATTGGCTCCTGATGTTTTTCTAGAATCCTGCTAGAGTTTTTCTTAAAAATATGCCTAGAGCCATTAAATGCAGGAACCATTAAACCTCAGTATTTACTAGTTGCTCCCCACAAGCCCCTGCTAAGTGCCATAATTTCCAGTACAAATTACAGACGGTTCACAATTACTTAAATACTGTCGGACTCAAAGGAAGGCAGCTTTTGCTTGGAAAACACCTGTCCTGACCCACAGACGATGTACTGTTACTGCTGTCACGGAAAACAAAAGATAGAGCAAGATGATTGAGGAAATGCAGACCCATCACCAAGAGAAAACTTATCTTTGGTCTCCAGTGGTTTCTTATCAGGCACGGACACATGGCTGGTAGAACAGCACGGGGAATTGCTCCCCAGCTCCCACCTCGCAGCACACAAAGGCAGGATAATTGGGATGTGTGGGCAGACCAGAGCAGGGGTAAAGGGGACGGGGGACAGGCACACATCCAACATCCTGCACCCCTAACCTGAGACGAGCCCCGTGCCACTGCCATCCAGCCTGACTGTGTTTTGCACCAAGCCCTCCCCAGCAGGGATAGGAACTGCCACGTTCCCCTGTCCACACTACCCAGGAGACGTGGCCAAGCCCCTTCAGGCGCCGACGGACGCTGCTGAGACCCAGCAGGACCAAGAGGATCGGGCCCCTGCACGCTCTTAAATGGGGTGGGGGGACCTGGGGCACATGTGTATCTTTGCCACCACTGCCAAAGCCACAGCAATCCTGCACCAGGGGCTCTGCCTGCAGAGGACAGCATCTCCCCTGACGACGGGGTTTTGAGAGAGGTTTTGGTATTTATAGCTCAGGTTCAATCTCACAGCCGGGCTCCGAGCGAGTTCCCAAATTCTGCCAGAAAGCAACAGAAAATCAGGAGCTGAAAGCCTCTGGCGAATGCGAGCCACAGGAAGAGGCCAGAAAAACTCCTGCTTCAGAAATAAATCCACGCTGAAAAGCTGGGGGATAGCAGGATTCATATTTGCAGCTGCCGTGTCTCGGCGGCTCTCCGTCAGTGCCGTACCCAGCCCCAGGCGACAGCCCTGCTGTCACTGCTTGTTTCTTCAAGGAAACCCCACAGCACACCCCCTGCTCCAGGAAACCCCACAGCACACCCCCTGCTCCAGGAACCGCCCCGGGAACGGGGCTGGCTGCACACAGGGGTCGGGCAGCCGTACCCCAGAGGGAGCGAGGTCGAGGGGAGCCACTTTGTGCCCTTTCAGAGCTGTGTGACAACAAGGAGGGCAGGAGCTACTGCGGCGGCTGATGGCAGAACCCCCGGCCCCTCCACCTGTGAGATGGTGCCCTCCACCCAGTGTCCTTCCCTCCCGCAGCGTGGCCTTAACGCGCCACGGCGCAGAGCGTTAATGCCCCGATCTGACCCCAACCTCAGCCGCAAAGGTTTGTCTGCCCAGGTGACACCCTCACAGGTGACTGAGCTCTCTTCCCTCGGCCAGATGACGGCCACGGAAAATTGTGGCTTTGCTTAAAACACCGGCTCACCGGAGTTTGTGAGAGATGCTCAAAAACCACTCTGGCTGAAAGGCACATCCTTTGTCGCAGTTGTCACCGAACAAAGAGGTGACTGCAAAAGAGACTGACAGGGTGCAAGAAGCCGGGGGGAGGGAGATGTGAAAACAGGAGATTCCTGGTTGATTTAGCAGTAAACAACATGTTTACACATATCCCCGAGTAAATCAGGAGATGATGGGCAATCACCAGGGCTGAGGCACTGGGAGGGTCAGGGCTGAGCTCTCCCTGCCCAGGACGTGCCTTTGCCCCATGCACCCTCCTCTCAGACACTGTTAGAACCACAGAACGGTTAGAGTTGGAAGGGACCTTAAAGATCATCGAGTTCCAACCCCCCTGCGTCAGGCACAGACATCCCCCAGCACCAACAGGCAGCATCCGCCGGGATGCTGGACGGGCAAGCGCTGGGCACAGCCGGAGAGCGCGGATAAAGGCACGGCCTTTGGGTCTGGCAGCGGGTTCGGCCTTGCCCGCAGCCCCACGGCCTGCTGCCGGCGTCAGGCCCTGCCGGGGTGCAAGGCTGGGCCAACACCAGCTCCTCGCGCCCTTCCTGGGGCTTCCAAGCCATTTTTTAAACGCTCGCGTTTCAACCCCCCAAGAAAGCGTCCACGGGAACTGAATTTCACACCCACCTCCCCCTGCATTTGCAGACGCTGCCGTTTATATTCTCTCAGACAAAATTCTGGCTGGCTGGGGCTAGTGAGGGGGCAGAGAGCCGTGTGTGGCACCCCCGGGGTACCCCGGCGACACCTGGGAGCATCCCACACCTGCCCCTCTGCCGAAAAATCATCCAGCCGGCTCCTCGAATCCCAACCGGGGAGCAGTGCTGGGACTTGGGGAAGCAATACCATTTATTTTCCAATTCCCGGGCCCCTCCAGCCAAACGCAGCCCAGGTGTCTCCCTCACCCCCCAGCCCAGGAAGGGCCGTGTCCGAGGGGCTCCCGCAGCGGGAGGGGAGGCAG
>JAHREE010000163.1:5048628-5162473 GCA_033628505.1 Tringa tobata | reverse complement strand
CCTCCCCGCTCCAGCCCCGTGGGAGGCGACAGGTCTCGGAGGCGAGACTGGAAGAGAAGGCAAGGAACCGCTCCCTGTCCTCCCCGACGGCGTCTCTGAAGGCAACCAAAGCTCCCCCTCCCACCCACAGCTGTTTCCCCGCGGGAGCGGAGAGCCCTTCCTTGCCGTGGCCGCCTCTTCTCCAGCACAGGAGGGATTTTAAGCCCTCACCCTGGAAGGGAGGCAGGCGAGGCCGTGCCAGGCCAGGATTTGGCCCTGCAGAGAGCACTGGTCACCCAGGACCCTCGCTGGTCCTTGCAGCCAGGCCCTGGGAGCTCCCACCAGGCCGTCTTCAGCCGAAGCCATCTCTCTCCGCTTTCTACGCGCACCCACAGGGTTACCGGGACTGTCCCTCTCTGAAATCTCAGAGCAACGTTTTCACGTTTTTCAACACTCTCCTGGTGGGGAAGTAAAAGAAAACCAGCCCAGCCCGGGCTTCTCTGGAATTACAAGTCTTTCCCAGCTCCCAGCTCACATCGGCTTTAAGGGAACGTAGATGACAGTTCAGGCTCTCCACGGCGAGAGGCTGCTGTGAGCTCTTCCCCGCCTCGCTGCCTCAGCCCCAGTCCATGGAGCTTCCTCAGCGCTGGGTGTTAATTCAGGCGCAGCCAACCCGTACCACTGCCTTGTGCATCTTTATTTACTTTGCCATCTTAATAATACACCAGAAAGCAATTTTAAAACAGATTTCAAAATTTAAACAACGCATCGCGAATTTTACATCGCAGCAAATCTTAATTCGGTGCACGGCCTTATAACTACTTAAAGATCAGGAAGCAAGGGTTACCTGTCTCTGGGGAAAGGGCCAGGCCAAGTGTTGGGGGGGGGGAACACACGAAAACCCGACCCCTGTGGCTCCCTGCTGCTGCCAATCGCAGGATTTAGGAGCTCTAAGCAAGGGAGCAGGATCAGGCCTTTATACTGGCATCATGAAACCTGCCTTCTCTTGCTTTGCAGCTGGGAACATGCAATTACGAATCCTGAAAGGAAGCGCAGCAATTATCTGTGTGGTTTCTGTGAAATAAGGTCTTTTGAATAAGGAATCGGGGGAAAATTTTAACATGGTGGCTATTGCTTTTATTTCCACTTAATTTCTAGTGGAACTGATTAACAGTGATCATTACGTTTAGGCAGCAATCAACCAGGGAGCGTATTTCTTGGCACCCCAGAGATTAAGATTCCTAAAAATCTAATGCAAAGGAGAACAAAGCAAACATGATTTAAAAGTTTATCACTTAGTCACAAAGCTCAGGCAGAGGAGAGGGCTGGATATACTTCTCATAAATGGACATCTCCAACATAAAGATTATACACACAATATTGACCTTTAAAATTGGCTACGAGATTTACAGTTAAGTCAATAATGAAATAAACTGCCATAGTATGCTATCCAATTAATCATTTATGTTTGGTTTTTTAGAGGGACACTTGCCACTAATAGTTCATCCCAAAATTTAGGCATTGTAAACCTAAAATGGGCAGAAATTTCCCTATGGTGTTCTTGTTATATTTTTTTTCCTGTAAAACTATTTATTAGAAATAATAACTAAGGTTTTCTGAAGGCGCATGTAGGAATTTGAAAGCTTAACTAGGGAACTAGAAACTAAATGATCTATTTTAATTGGATGAGACTGAAGAAATGCAAAAAAAAAAAGAAATATACATTGAGGAAAGTAAATTAGGTTTAAGCTGCTTAATGTCTAATAATTTTAATATGTAAGAAAAGCTGAAAGAAAGCTGATTTTTATATTAGGTGTTTTTAAAGTATACAATACGTGACTGACAGTGTCCCTTTGCAACGGTGTTGGGCTGTAAACCACAGTAATTCATATTCACATGAACACACACGTTGTAAACTTGAAACATTGGAGATTAAAAAAAAAAAAAAAAGGAAGCACATGGTATAAAATGATAAAAAAGATTATGCTAATAAAAGCCAAATGGCAGCAGGAACAGCAGCAGCAGCTAGAACTGCTGGATAAGGCGCCGGCGCTGTGAGGTCTTCCGCAGCAGTCGTCTGTAGTCATAGGGATTATCTTCGGTTTTACTCTCTTCCAGGGGGCTTTCTGCAACCCTCGACCTAGGGATTAGGCGCAGAAGTGTTTTAGAAATTAAAGTCAAAACATTTACCTTGGCAAACACTCCTAATCGACTGCTTAACCTCCACCCCCGGGGAGGGAAAAATAAAAGGAAAAAGGGAAAAAAAAATCCACTGACTTCGCTAGGCCTCTTCCTGTGCTACATAAAGCAGGCACCTTGGAACAAACACATTATATGCTAAAAGCAGATGAACACAGAAGAACAACATGTTCTTCTACGAAAGGGACATAATAAAAGGACATAAAACCCTTGAGAACATGGGGATGTTTTGCAGTAGCGTTTGCCTGATGGTTACTGAACCAGATTTTCAGTTGGCGTAAATTTGTTTGCTCTGTTTTTAACCTGCCTGTGGAGCTCGCTGTTAAGTGTCCATCTCTTTTTGTTGTTTTTTTTTTTAATTTTTATTTTTTTTTCAGATGGGAAGATGCATTTTGGGAGCCACCTCTGACAGGCTGGAGCAGTGACCTGGCACTGGGTGTTACCATGGAGCCAGATTAAAAATAAAACTCAGTTATTTAAAAAGTATATCCCTCTGAAATAATAACTCTGAAGATAAACTGCCCAATAAAAAATACCCAATGCTTCAGTTCTGTAAACTGAAATGAATGTATAGTCTTTAGATCCAGGTGACCCCATTCGAGAGATACTGAAGTGCAGAAATGTTTATTAATTGCATTCATCTGCCCTCAGAGGTAACTGTAAATTTAAAAGTTACACAAGTTATTTTCGTTCTGGCTAGTTAGGATACAATCAGAGCAGCACACAGTAAAAGGTAAGAAATTCCTTTTAGTAAGCTCAGTGCCAAAATTCTCATTCATCTAAACGAGACCTCAGGGTTCAGATTTGGTGTAATTAACCACCTTAGAAATGCAACATTTTCCAAGGGATGTAAACTATATGGTAATTCCCTGACACTATTATTTCTTATTCCATGCCTTCACAACACTATCCTAAAACTAATTTAGATCCTACCTGAAAAAATACCAAAAATAAAATATGTATGGGGCACAACATTTTCTACAAATATTTTCTCTATTTCTATGGACATGTTTTCAAATTCAGCCATCATCCCAGGCTTAGTGTTTCCCTTAAGCCTTTGACCTAGATATTTTCCAAGTTTTTCTTACATATATGAAGACACAAGAAGATGCAAATATATAAAGATATAGAAATACGTGTTTGCACGTGCAGTGTGTAGGGGGGGTCATTGGCAAGAGTGAGAATATTGAGAATATGAATTCCCTTAGCCCAGCAGAGGTCACCCTCTATGAAGTCTACGTGGGAACACAGGAGGTTGAGCAAACCCTGCCTTTAGGGTTTTTCTCCTGGCTGCCCACGTTGGTGAGGTCCCACCACAGGCTATAAACACACGTGCTGAGACAGGAGAGCAGGAAAAGGAGGCAGTCAGGCTGGTGTCTTATCTGCAGAAAGCGGGCAGATAGATCGGGGCGCAGCCACCCTATTTAAAACCTAACCGGTCAGAAATACAATTTTTAGGTTCTGCTTTAGTTTAATTTGATTTTTGATCAGAGATTTACTGCAGGATTTCTGTCCATCTCACCTGGCACTTGGGAAGCAAAAAACTAGCAGGTAGGCTGAACACCAGTTGTAACAGCATTTGTCCCCGCTGCATAAAGATGGGAAATTTTCAGATACATATTTTACAAGTTAATTTGGCAAGATTCCGTGAATAAAAAAAATAGATTTATGTCTAATTTGAAAGTGTATCTTTCTTATTATTAATCTTCTGAATAGATCAACAAGGATATACAACATTTATTTTTTCCTATTATTATTTTGTAGGATTTACCGCTCAGTAGCTCTTAAAATTGAAGTCCTGCGCTCAATTGGGTGTCTCTTCTTTCTTGTGGTAGAACTGCTGTCCTTTGAGGTGGAATCAGTAGATGAAATTTCTTGGTAGTAGATATCTAAATCTAGCACTTTGCTCAGACTGTCAATAAATAAGTACACTAAGTTAACAGTTTCATTTTTCAACATTATATTCAACATTCAAAAATAAGGCATCTGAAAAAGAGCTGTAACAGACCAGACATGAGGGACGGAGACATTAAGTGAATCTTTCAAGCCATGGCATAAACAAGTGCAATTCACACTGTGGTAGAATGAAGTTAGATGCTATGAGCGCATATTATGTGCATATAAGGTCACGTAATTTCCTTTAAGATACATATTTTAGATACAGAGTTTGTATTCTGCAACCTCAGTGGAGGATAGGGCCTGTTCATCTTGCATCTATGACCATAGCACCTCTGCTCTGGTACCATAGCAGCGACACTTGGGAGCAGCAAAAAAGCTAAAGTATAGCAACACACATAAAATAAAGCTGTGATGTATGTCAGGAACTGTGAACCAGCACACGTAAGACTCTAAGATACAGAAGGGCAGACTATATCTATTGCTTCCTTTATTTCTGCAGAGATCCATCAAAATAGTTACAATAGACTTCTGGTTGAAATTTCAATGGCTACTCTTCTTTACCTGTTATTAATAATTATTGTTTTAATTTCTTATGATCTATTTCCAAACAGTCATATATTTTTTTCAGGAGAGAATTTTAGCAGTCTTTGTATTTTTGCTAACAAAAAAGAACTGGTTGCTCATTTGCTTTGACTGGAATTTTAAGCACCTTCAATTATTTTCTGTGTCAGAACTATCTTTGATGTGGACCTTATCTTAACTTATTATTGTGCTTGTGTTGCCATTGTAAAGGGCCATGCTGTACTAAACTGAATGACTGAATTCTATAATGGATTTTTGTTGCTGAAAATCGCATATTTTAACTTTGTATATGATGCCCTTCCTGTGAATCACCAAATTATCATGCTTTTTTTAATGCTTTATTCTCCTGGTTGAAGTACAGCTAAGAACTATTTCTAGAGTACTGAAAGGACAATAGTGTGATAATGAAAAAAATTACCTTTCTTTTCTTGGTTTCCGTTTTTCATCTTGTATTGATTTCTGAGAAAATACAAAGTAATTTAAAAAATACTAAAAGGAAAGCTTATGCAAAGATACAAGTCATCAACATGTCAGGTAGGAGTGTTGTACATTTTTTGTGAAAAGAAAATATAGAGAATCTAATTTGTGAGCAAGTGCCCCAGAAAAATCTATTTTCAGAATCTTTGAGGCTAAGAATGGGATTAGCATTGTTACTCCCAAATTTCAGTTGCCATACTGGGAAAAAAAACCTCAAGCAATCGAGATCGGAAAAGAAAAAGGAGATCTAAAACTTTAAAATAGCTATAGTTGTTTTAATGAAGTTGACAACACTGTCTCACTGAGGGAAAGCTACCGTGATGCCGCGAGAATTTCCATGAATGCACAGTGGGAGCAGGCAGAATCATCCTCACCCTAATGTCAATGCAGTCTTGTCACACGTTTTAGTAGAACAAAATGGACATTTAAAAAGCAGTATAATAAGTGGCAAAAGCACCTTTAGGACACAAAACATCCAGAAAGGCAGAGGAGAGAGATTTATAGGGAATGTGAATAATTTCTTATCCCAAATAGATTTCTGTCCCTACGACCACAACAATGCTATGCTGCAGCATCTAAAGCATCCCACTTCACAAGCAGTATTATTAAGTGCAGATGGTCTTAGTTGTGTTTCTTGCAAACAAGTGAAAACTTATTTAGAATTAGTGAATTGTCCCACTGCAAAATCACTGAGAATCAGAAATCCTGATGGACAGGCACTTCCCATGCAGGTAAATGTACAAGACATAATTTCAAAATGCTAGGCATCTAAAGAAATAAAACCCCAAATAAACTTTTAGTGCCCTGTAGGAACAATGGGCTATTGTCAGACTTCATTTAGATCTGTGCACCACTTTAGCTCGTTTGATATGCAAGGAAATGAGTGAGAACGGTGTCTAATTAATATCTGTAACACACTGTGAGAGAAATATCTGGTTTTGCAGAAGACAGAGGAAATTTTTCACAAAATGCATTCAGATTGCGTGCCTTCACTTCCAGGTGAGCTGGGCTTCATAATCATCTGCAAATACGTGCAGGTCACAGAGATTTTTAATAAGGTAGAAAATTCATGATAGCTGGAAAAGGTGATTACCCTCACGTTAGAGCTCAATGACTTGCCCAAGGTCTAAGAATTTAAGAACTAGTAGGTCCCCTTTCTAAGCTTCAGTGTAATAGATGTTTATACTGAACCTTTTCCTTACCAGTGTTAGGAAGGTAGGCTTCTCTTCTTCATGGCTTCTTGAAAAAATACAACTAATTGAAGGTAATATTGATTAATAACTTGAAAAAATGCTGCTAAAAAATTGTTTAATGTTTAATGCCCAGCATCACTGCAGTCTTTGTTCGCACTGGTGTGATGGCTGTTTTCTGACATGCAGCTGGCCATGTCACAAATTAGCTTTCAGAAAATACTATGTTCCCGACTCTATAGTCTCGGCTTTCAAAATCTGCATTTACTTCAGAATTACACTTCACCTCAGAAATTTCCTAATACAGAATTCAGTGTCATGCCTTTCATTTCAGTCCTTTATCTCACCGGCCTTGCTTTCGCAAAACAAATCTTTTTCTTACATGCCAATTTATTTTTAAGAATATCATTTTCTTTCCAGAATATCAGTGTTCCAAAGCTGGGTTATTTCAAAGCCCCCATAATAAAACATAGCTGGGTCTTTTTTGGTATGCCAGGCACAACTCTCCCTAAAGGCCCTGGTGACACCTTCTGTTGAAAGGAGAAGCAATTGCTACGGTTAGTTTATTAGCTGGGCTCTCACCGGCTGTTAAAATAGGTCACTAAGATACAGGCACCTCGAGCAAATGAGTTTAATTGCTTTTTTTTGTTGGAACTGCTTTCTGAGCTGCTTTCACATTTTCTCTCTTTCTGCTTACTTTCTTGCCTTTTTTTTTTTTTTCTATATTTAAGGGCACTGAAGTCAAGAGTGAAAAGCAGCCCTCGGTATCTGAACTTGGAGCAAAGGCTATATATAGAGACGCTCAAATCCATTAGTCTCCTGAGCTGTTGGTGTTTGCCAATTCCTTCATAATCACAATCTGACACATTTGTAAAGGAAGTTACAGTGTGCATACTAATACAGCCTATTTTAATATTTGCTCTCTCTGCAAGATCGAGCACTAATTTAGAGACTCAAAATAGCTCTCTGCACGAACCTGGTTCTCTCCCATGACTTGCAAAGAAACTACAGAGACCGGGCACTTAATTTGGGTATTGAAAGTGCAAATGCTGCTTCTGCATATTATGTATGTATGTATGTTTAGGTACACAAAACTAAAAATCGGTCTGAGCCCAACTCTGAACCTTAATAATTTCAAATCTAGTTTGAAATGTGGAATTTCTGGCCTGCCTCCTTTCAGCAGGGCACAGCTTTTATGTTGTATTAGAAAGGAATACAGGGAATTGGGCAAATAGAATAGAAGTTCAGTTGGGAATTGTCTGACAGTCTCAGCCCACAAAAACTTGCTAAACTCACATGTATTAGAGTGTAGTAGGTGGAGTCTTCTGGATTATTTAATGTCTTAGGCTTCCGTGGCCGCCTTGGGGGTCTCTGCATTGGGCGAGGGTCTTCTACTCTGGCCACAACTGTAAAAAAGCAGAAGATTAGCAACGCTTATTTTTTCACAGAATGGTAGGCTTTTACAAAAACAGGAGAGAATTTCACCAAAGGAAAAAAAAAAATCCACATAGCCACTTTTACTGCTTGCCATAGCTCAAGAAAGCAACTGTTTGGGGCATTTCCATGACAGGACTGGAAAGGGGAGTGGGTTTATCCGTTTGAGTCCTGACTACCACACGGACAGATGACACGTAATGAATGTCAGGCTGGAGCAGTCTGCCTGGCACAGGCTTCTCCTTCTGAAAAGGGCTGATGCTCCACATTGGGAAAAGGACTCTGAAAGGTAATGGCTGCTGGAAGGCTCGTAACAGGGACCTGGGTGGTTGGGATGATTTTTTTCAGACTTAAGTCAATCATTAAGGTGCTGAATGAGGGAACTAGCATTAGACCTCTGATTCAGAGGTTGGTCCTCTATATTGTCATAGTGTTGCCAAGGTCTCCTGCAGAGGCTGTTTGTTTCAAGCCAAATCCTGTACCACTGGGCAACAGAGTGTGACCATGTCCATTGCATCCAGCATGATCTAGTTTAGCGTACTCAACTTCTGGTCTCTGTTTCTACAGAACCTTTCTGCAAACATGCAAAAAGTGTGTTCATTCTAATGGAAACAAAATCAAGATTTTAACACAAAATGGAACTGCAGTCTTCTGGCAGTCTCCAAACTCAGAGTTAGACACTGACTTGTGGGTTACATTAGCTGGCACATGGGGAACTAGAAAAATGTCTTGGATATTTGCTTTTAAAAAAAAATATATATGCAGTTCTGACAATGCTAAGATATAGGGCTGCTAAGGGTTCACAGGCTTATAGGTTCTGAGACCACAGAACTGACTCTGGGGAGCTGAGGAACCATAGATGGACAGCGTGGTGAGCATGATCACCTTACATCCAGCTTCAGCTATCAGGAAAGTTAATAAGAGGCTACAGTAATTCCTTCATGATGAAGGAAGCAAGGGTTGCAGGGCAGCAGAACACCTATGATAGAGACAGGTCACAGGGACACGTACAGGACGATGAATGAAGTCACAGCATGAGGTCTAGGCACTGTGAACTCTGTGTCCAGGTATATTGCATTATCCAGTGAGGTTTTAGCTTGTCCTTGTCCCTTCACAGAAATATTCAGAGGACAGTCCATGAGAAAGAACATCTCCTTACTCATAAATTAATATAGCTTGAAGGTGGAATGAGGATCTAGCTCCCAATGAATTACTGAAGTGTGTTCTGCTGATCTAATCCCCTTTCACATGAAGTGACTTTAACTCCACAACCCCAATGTGTTAACTACATGTGATTGAGTCTTAGAAGGAAGATTGTATTTTGTTCTCTAATGACCACCGGAAACGCTCTTACACGATAAAAATAAAAACCATCCCATGTACATCAGACATCTTTTTAATTAAGGAGGTGGCACGATCATTTAAAATGAGAAATGATCAGTAATACATCAGTGTTGACTCCTGCAAAATTAGCTGTGTAAGTTTTTTGTTATGTGTGATAAATAAAGGCTTGTAAAGGTCATGGATATACAGAGGAGGCAGGATGAATAATGTTAATTTAAATTGTAGCTGGATAATGATTACATTTATTGTTTTAGTTTCTTATCTGAGATGCAGACTGCTGCTCATGTAATGAATGAACAAGTATCTTTTCACATTTTGCACTTAAGAGAACAATGGTGTTTTTCAAAGCCAGGGTACAGGTAATTCATGTTAACAATGAAATTTAGATGCAATAAATTCATTTCAGTAACCTGTATTAAATATAAAATACATTCTTTGATTTGAATAGGTGTAGCAGGTCTGACTGTGCTCTTATGTGGGCTGTTGTTACCCTGCTGCATTTCAAATGGGCCACCTGGAGTTATCTGAGTTTCCATTTGTGACAGAGTAGAGGCATATCTTCCCTATTTTATTTTTAAGCACAACAGGAGCCTAAACTGGAAACAATGCCTTTAAAAAAACCCTTAAAATTCAGTGTAGTTCAATAGAAACACCAGCCCCCTTGTCTGGTGTAGGACATTTTAAAAAATTGTGTCAAAGATCATGACTGCATGAAAGTCTGGAAAAGAAAACGAAGCCAAACTGGGAGCCTTTAGGAAAAGGCTCTCATGATACCTGAAAAGTTTTTATTGTCCCCTAAGAATTCATCACTATGTATGCTGTTACGTTATTTAATTCATCACCGTTAAACACATAAAACATTATCGTATTCCAGATTACAGTTATTCCAACTGAAATGACTTGTATACTTCTTGTGTATGTGCTCTGCAAAGAAGACTCCTCTTACATTCAGAAACCATCATTTTGACAATGAGAAGGGTTTCAGTAAAAAATATCTTTTCATCTCGGCTCATGCTTTGTACATATGTATGCAAAAGAATGGAGGGGACAGAAATACCACGTTAGACCAGCCAGCCTTCTAAGCTCCGACCTCCACTGTTCCTTTTCAAAATTACATTGAGGGCTGAAAATGCAATTCTGAGTTTTGTCTCCAAATTACACAGTAAGTAAAAAATAGTTTGATGGGTTTAGCTTTGTTTCACCAGAAAGTGAACCTATGATTTCCTTCTGCACTTAGATTTTGTGTTCATTGCTACTGAAATACAGCTGATGTGATAGTTGCTTGTACTGGATAGCAAATTTTACTTTGGGCAGTGCGTTCTCTCATTAGCTGCTGATAATTCCAGAAATCATTTACTTAGTAGAGTTACAGGTGGAAGGCAAATTAGATACCCAAGCCTGATAAACGGTGAGTTTGATGCGCTTATTTTCCACATGTCCTATACCTTTCTGCAGTAGGCAATGAAGCAGAAAGGAAGAGTAAAATCATTCACTTATTAATAGGCCAATTATGTTGCTTTTAGAGTCCATTACAAAGAAAAGGTTTCTATTGAAGCTCAGGCTCTCCATAGTAAAAATATCTTACAGCCTATTTTTCCGTAGGACTTTGAGTATTTCTATCCAGACCTGGCTGTGTGCTTCAGATGTAAAAGGAGAACTGATGCTTTCTATCTAACAAATATTTAAATACATACAACAGTGATACAAAAACCATTCACAGCAGTAGCTGTCAAAGCACTTTGGAAATATGAGGTTGGCACTATCATCCCCATCCTACCGGCAGGGTAAATGAGATGCACAAAGCAAGACACACGGAGACTTGCTTAAAGTTATGTCCCAGTTAGCCATTAACACAGCCGAAGAGCTGGACAGAAGGACTGTGCTGAGGCTCCCAGGAACTCTGCAGCCTGCCCTTTCCCTGTGGTTTTATCTACCTGCACGGGTGCTGTCAGTGCTGCAACACATTCCCGCGCCCCAGAAGCCATGCAGGAGACACTGGAAACAAAACCATTTGATGCTACACAGTCATTCCTTTTTTAAAGGTTTTACCAACAGGAAGAGGAGTTGAACAAGTTGAAAGGGAGAAGGATTTTCCTCCAACTGCTTAAGCGCATGCAGTCAGTCCTCACTCAAAAGAAAAGAGGTTTTGCTCTCATGACATGGATACTTTGCTTTTGAACCTTAACAGTGAATGTCAGCCGTGCAGCCGTGATGAAAGAAGGTTTAGCAAATCTATGGAAAATTCCTTATTCCTATCAGTATCTCAGCTAGTTCGTTTAACACTACCTCCAAGGCTCCCACGTAAGTTGCACTCATGCTTTGACTCTATGGTGTTCATTTACAAGGTATTACTACTTTAAGTTCATTGAAAGCTCCGAAAAAGCTGAAAAAATAAGAAAAGGGACAATGAAATTTAGGAATAGCTCATTTGATGTATATGTATCGTGAACACCACCACAAACTAAGGAAACTGCAGATAGCTGCATGTGCTTGAAAGACTCAAGTATGAGCAAGAAGTGCTTGAATAAAGATGAGCCAGTACCAGCCCTTTAGGCTGAACTGTGTCTGGACATCCTGACATACAATGATAAGCCTGGAAGACAAGAATCTGGAGGAATCAACATCCCTGGATGCTAATGTAAATTAATGTATGATTTACAACAGATCTTATACTGAAGACTGGAGATATAGTGTGGTGACAGCTGTGATAAGCATCTAAGTGATGAAAGGTCTCTATTTATTAGGCCACCTGGAGAAATGGATAAACCCATCTTCAGGTCATTTAAATGAAATGTTACATGTTTGATTCGGTGCTGTTCCACATCTACAGGGACAGGAAGCATAAAGCCAGGCTCAGAATAATGCAGGAAGAAAAACAAGAGTAAGAGCAGTAATTGTATGGGTTTTGTAGAGGGGCTTGGAAGTAATCAGGAAAATGCAAATACAGTAACTAATACTCTCATTTCGGAGAGTCTGGTGACCTGGGATTATTGCTATTTAGGAGAAGATGTTTAAGGAAAACGGCTGCACTCCGTTCCTGTGACCTCCCAAATCTTATGCTCTGCATGGATCTGACCAGCTCCCAGCACAAATCTTTTATGTCCTGGCTGCATGGTGTCCAAAGGGCCACTACAGTAGCCAAGAATGACCAAACAGCAGAAGGACTTGATTACCCTGCTTTTTCTCCAGTCCCACGGGCTCCCTGGCTGGCCACTCACTTGCAAAGAAGAAAGACCAGCCAGCGAATGCTGCTCCGTGCACCCACTGCTACAGGGGCTTCCTTTTCCTTGCAAGGGATGCCCACAAAACTGATGTAAATCATGCTGTGGCAGCCTACAGCAGGAGGAATCCTGGATGAAAACCCTGCCTGTCTCACTGCTTCGCGGAGCTGAAGAGGTCCTCAGCTGCACCGGAGTTCCTTGTACCACGTGAATTTCATTCTAAATATAGAAAATTCTCTTCCTGATATTTTGTACTTGAACTGCCATTTAATACTTGCAAGGACGGGTGCCATTATTCATCTTGGAGAAAAAAAAATTAAAAAATTGCTCCCATAATGATCAAATTCCCTCACTTCAGGCTTCGCCCTCAAAAAACTTGACAGTGGCTATTTAGTGCATTTATTCTGACACCACCGTAACCCAAGGCTCACTAGCAGTCCAAAGGTGCAGTCCTGGGATGCAGCCATTATGTTTAGCTGAAAGCATTTAGCAAGCAAATATAACCTACTCAGAAATGCGAGCCACAGGGAATATTGTTTATTCCAGGAACCTCGTGCAGCTTGCTTTATGCATTTTTATGAATACAAATAAATTCACTTAAGAACAACTTAACCTTGTGGATTTAAGATTCATTTAATCTTTTCGCTCATCTGTTCTTTAAACTGTTGTATTTTTATGAAAATAAACAGTTTTGGAAATCTGAACATTTGTCACAGTACGCCATCCAGCGGCCCCCATGTAATAAAATATTTAATCAGAGGAGCAGGTAAATTCTCAAACTGAACAACAGCCACCCACCCACAGATGAGGGCAGACAAGTATCCCGATCTGGCGTACAGCTATAAAATACAATTCACGTGTTATAGCTGTAAAAAGACATATAAAACTAGTGAAGCTGAGGAATAAGTGTAAATAAATGCAAATGACCAAAGTAATTGCGAATCGGTAAATACTACATGATTTAAAGAGCAGCTAAAGCTCAACAATCCTTGCCTTCATAAGGATAGGAAAGCAAAGGTAGCCCTAAAGGAAAATCTGCAGTAAAACCACGTAAAACCTTCTGTAAATGTGTGTGTATAAATTGTACTGTAATGCATAATGTAGGCAAGAAGACAGGAGGGCTCCTCCCTGGTTAATAGACAGTTGATTGCTCCACCACGTCTACCTGCTTCACTTTAGCATAATAGTCTGCAGCATGTTACCTAAGTCTTTGTTATATGTAGTAATCTTAGGACATTGCACACAGGAAGAAATGCTGATAACTCCTGTGCTGTAGGCAGCACAACTTAAATGAGCTGAACACAGGCATCTTTTCGGAGATAAAGGGAAGTGAAGCGGCTGACCGGTCACCACTGTAAGCAGGGCTGCGTGCACAGGTGACAAACCCTGGCATCCTTTTGCCTCCTGCAACGTGAAGGGTAGACTGCTCCACTTTGCACATGGCATGAACATACTGCTACGCTTTCTCTTGGTTCACTAGTGTAAGTAATGGGACCTTTAACTGATAACACAGGGATTTGTGCGTTCCCTTTCCCTCTGTCTACCTCTCTTCTCTAGCTTCTGTAGGAAAATGTGTAAGAACCAAGAGTTATTTTCCACAGCATGCATTTTTAATTCCTCAGGATAATCTTGTAAAAAAACAGCACTATTTAATAGAGAACTCAGTACAAACCCATTAATGACAATCCCAAACATTGCTCTTTCTTTAATGAAAGATCAGGGCACTTAGTTTTCCATTTAACGTTTGTTTTCTCTTCTCACGTTGGTGTTGGAAACAGGCTGAACTGCATAGATTATCTACCAGCAGCCAGTGTACACTCAGAGGTTTAGCTGAAGAGGACTGAGCAGCTCAGACAGCTCCCTGAGGACCTCTTTATAGGGCACAGATCTTCATGATCTGCTTGCTCTGAATTTCACGTCTTCCACCTTTGTTCTCCCAGTACTCCCCACTGCCACCTAACCTGCTCCAAGCGTGCTTCCATTTTGGGAACCCCCACTGACCACATTAACTGGAATATAAATTACTTTGGAGTGTATTTTCAGAGGTAATGTTGTCCTAAGTGTGTGAGTTAAATGGATGCCAATTATTTATAAAGCTTTACTTGTAATTCTAAGGACATACCAACCAACATGGGTAGGAGTTACAAATTTTGATAGCCTCAGTTGCACTTGTGGATAGCTGAAACTTTCCTTAGCATATATGTGACAAACTTTGGTAAATTGTTTGACATAGTACCCCAAAAATATTTTGTTTTTAAACGATGGTCCCATATCTTACCAGTAGCACACACAGTTGAGCAACATATGAGTACAAAAGAGCCAATATGGATTTTTTACCAAATAAATGAATTCGTAGAGATGCTATGTCTAGGTCTCACAATGATTCATTCACTGAAACAAAGTACCAGGAATATGGTAAGCATGTAAATCTCAACCAGTGTTGGATACTTCTCTGGAAACTATGTCCCATACATGTAGTGATATGGGGCTTAGTACAAAAATGTATGGTGTGCGTTATATGATAAGCTAGAGCCAACTCATCTACTGGTTCCCTGACCTTTCAAACAAGACTAGGAGTCATTTCTTGACAGTCCTGTTTACAAATGAAAATTCTGCTAACAGTAAGGTTCACCATTACCTGACTGACAAACATGAGAAGAAAGTCGGCCATTAGCTTGCTTATCTTTGGACAGCATCACGGGTCTCAGCTGATGTGATAATATCATTTCATTCAATTTTTGCTGCAATGCTAAGTAGTCTTCGGATAATTTTGATATCTGAAAAATAAAACACAGGATTTTGCAATATTATATGAATAAATAGATGTGTTCCAAGGTTATCGAAGGTAAAATAGTGGTGCAGAGAATGACGTAAAGGTATTGCTCCCTCTACTGCAGTTTAGAACCTTACCACATTTACCTCCCCATTCTCCTTAAAAAATAAAAAAAGAGGAAGAAAAAGAGAACAACAACAAAAGAAGAAACAATAAAATAAGAAAAAAAGAATAAAAGGAGAAGGAAAAAATAAGAAAGAAGAAAAAAAAGAAGAAAAAAAAAGAAGAAACAAAAAGGCAAAGGAACAAAAAAGAAGGAAAAGAAGACATGTAGGAAATTCCACACTGCAGCCCAGTCCTGCAGCTATTTCATAGTGGTGAGCAGACGGTGCCTTGCTGATGCAAACCAGCTTCTACAGCTGTAGGTATATTTCTCTGCACATGTGTGAGTCCCTGACATTGACACTGCAACTCTTAGCTTCATTTAGAGAGACATTTTGCAAGTTTATTGAATTAAGGACCTTGCCTGGTGAACGCACATTTCAACAAACAAAGGCAAAGCTTCTGCACTTAATCTAAACCAGGCTAAAACTAATATTTAATTTTTTTTGCCAATGCTCTGACTTTGTCTTTCCCTGTTTTCTGAAAAGGGTATTTTCTCTTGCAGCCCAAAATATGCATTTTTATAGAACACTCATTACAAAATCTCAGTCACGGTTTAAAGAGAGCCACGGAAGCCTGTAAAATAACTTTGCTATTCTGTCATTGCTCAGAGTATTATGCTCAACATACATAGCTTATAAGGTTCTTACCTGCCGTGAAAAGGCTGCCAAATCACAAGCCTCTTTCTCCGAGTCTCCCTTCAGTGTCTTAGAGTCTTCAGCCTCCGTACTGGTGCTTTCCCTATCTTTTGTTGTTTGGGGATCATTATTTTGAACATGTACTGCTTCTGTTGGCTCCTTTATACTTTTCTCTTGACTTTTGCAAGGTAGTTTCCCTTCTTTTCTGAGTTGTCCCCTCCTTCTGTAACCCCGGTAACTGCTCTGAATAACCACTGCTGCCTTCTCTTTGTCCTCTGAACCTTGTTTTTCTGCCTCAACTTGCTTCCTTGAGCCTCTTAGTGACTCTTTTCTTATAATTCCTTTACATCCTGTAGGCATCACTGCTTCATGTTTCAGGTGGTTTCCTTCCACATCCCTGTCAGTCCTGTGCTGGACCACAGCAGATTCTTGATTTTTCCCATCACTGCTGAGCATGCCTTGGTTACCTTGCTCTTGCTGGGGACCAGGTTCAGCTGTGATTTTGACAGATTTCCCGGACAGTTCTTCTGAAGAGGCCTGTTCTTCACCTTCACCAACATGTTCTACTGCAGGATTCTGCTCCACAGAAGCTCCCTCTCCTTCAGTGGATGTTTTCTGTTGCTCCTGGGCATTCCCTGTGTGACTGTACCCAGAGCACTCACTGTCAGTAACAGCATCAGCTTCATCTTGAGTCTCCTCGTTTGCTGCTTCTTCCAGTGTATCATTTTGAGCTGGCTGCAGTTGTGCTTCAAGGAATTCCACAGCAGATAATTCTTCCTCTGCTATTTTTTTGCGCTGTTCCTCTATGTTTTTACGGACTCTGTAGCCTCTGTAATGGCTCTGAACAATGACAGCTGCTTCTTCTTCTGTTTTGGGAAGGGCACTCTTCACTCCAGCTGGACTTTCCTCATTATCTTGAAGTTCTTCATCCTTTTCCTTTTTGCTAGTGGATGCTGCATTTTCAGTTTGTTTCTTTCTCAGTGATTCCCTGAATGGAACAGAGTTTTGGGCAAAAATTATAGCTGAAGGAGATGAAGGATAGTGACAACTTTACAACTACCTTTGGCGGTGTTTGTGTACTAAATGCCAACTTGATATATTGCAACATGGGAAAGATTTAGTTCATGTAGCTGGAATTAAAGACAGCAAACAAATCTCTGTCTGATTATTATTATTTCTTAAAGTGAAAAGGGATATCCCTGTTAAATTCTTCACAGAAAATTGCAAGGGGGGCAATCTAAGCTGCACGAGGGCGGATAAAACAGTAAAGAATTCATTTAAATGTCAACAAACACATAAGGCAGAAACTTTGTAGTACCTCAAATATTTATAAATACACACAATCCTAAATGTATTCAAGAAAGAAAACTTCCTCAAGTCACACTAGGAATGCAAAAATAATTATCCTGCGCATAGGTTCCAGGTCAAATTTAAGAGACCGAGTCTCTAACCTGTCTTTGTTACCATCAATAAAACTTCAGTTCCAGGTGAAATCTGCCAACCTGTTCCTTCCCTCTGAAAGACTCTGGACTCCTTCACAGCTGTTTTCCACCTCTCTAAACTAGTCTCCACCTGCTTAAATGCTATCACTTTTAAAAATGATGGTGATGAGCAAAATGCTACTAGCTCCGTTTCAGAGACTGGGACTACAACCACATTGCAGAGATATTTTGACTGTGATTCACCTCACCTGACTTTTAGCTGTTTGATCTGAGCAAGACTTAAAATATGACTTAAAATGAGAACCGTTCCTTGCAGTATCTGAGATTTTTATGATAAGCTAGTTCCAAAAATAGACTAGCCTACAGATTACATTAAAATTACAGGTAAGCACAATATTGTTGATCTTTCCCCTAAATATGCCTTTATTCCCTGGCCTTAAAAATATGAGAAAATTGGCTACTGACATTAAAAACCTCCACATAAATGTGTATTACATCTGCATACATACCTAGAAGAATCCTAATTTGCTCCACTCTTAGTTTACATCACTGTTCTTCAGCAGTATAGTTGCTGAAAAGGGACACATCTGAGTGACATAAGAGACAGAAAATAACACTACCTCCTCCTTTTGAAGATCTTCCTCTCCTTATATCCCCTGTAGTGAGACTGAATTGTTATTGCTGCTTTGTTTCTTGTCTCAGTTAGTTCTCTTCTCTTCTTCCTGAGTAAGTATCCTCTGGCAACTGATACAAATTGTAATATAAAACAACCTTAGGCAACAAGCAATGCATGTCCCATACATTTCACAGAGTCAAATGATAAAAGCATTAAACAAAAAACAATAAGGAAATATGGATTGGCGTGGTTGTTATGATTATGTTTCATTTGAAATTATTCTCTTTCACAAAACTTTTTTGAGATTTCAGAAATCTGTACCCATTCTACATGCGGATACAAACAAGCTCTTTCTTTGTATTTTATTTGACTAAAGAAGATACAGGAAGGTGCAGAATGAAGCAGAAGCATAGTGCTATAGAGGTGCCTCTAGAACACAGTGCCCTCAGCTTCATGTACCTGCTTTGCTGGATTCAGGCAATTGATTTGACTCAGTCTTTCATTTCCCTGGGAAACGCCCGATTATCAGGCTATACAGATTGCCAGGCTCTCTTCTGGCACAGACTTGGAATTAGTTGAACATCCAATGAATGATCAGAGAGAAACCAAAAATTTTATAGCTCAGCAGTTACAGAAGACTTGGCTCATGCTCCTTTTGTAAAACCTCGTTCTTCAGAATGGAAAAGGCTCAGCATGAAAGATGTGCTAAGCTCCACAGCAGCCAGGTGCGCTGTGGCAAGGGTACTCGCTACTTGTGCTTTGTGGGAGGCACAAGTTCAACGTTCTGGTCCGAACCAGGATGAATAAAGACTCAAATACGGGTCTTCCCTGAGACATGTAGGCACTGACTAGTCACTAGGGGCTTGATGCAGTTGCTGGCACGTTAGTATCTGGTGCCATCTGAAGTGCTCCAGGATAGCCGAGGTATCTGCATGGAGCTGGCACAAAGAACAAGACAGAGGTGACTTTCTGGAGAGAGAAAGTTGGGTATACCCACATGAAATAAAGCTGGAGGCCAGGCAGGAAAACCTAGGGCATCTCAAATGACACTAGATACCAACATGGGGGCAAATGAGCTGAGCTTTCGGTGGTTTTGAGTAAAATGTATCAAACTCTAGGCTCTGCTGACTATACGAGGAGTTTAGACACCTGGGTCACTTTTCCATGGCTTAATGAGAAACTGAATTGCATTCAGAATGTTGCTTCAAAAATTCCTGAATTTGCAAATAGTTTCCTAATGGGAATTGGCATAGTCTCCACAGTGCTATGATTTGGACAAGTCTGTAATTCCAGGGATTCAGCACATATCTGCTAATCCTTGGCAAAATAAAAAGAATGTAGTGTTTTCTGATTTCTGTTGAACTCCAACTCCAAATGCCGTAACAAGACGGTGTGGATAGAGGACTCCGGTGATTTAAGTACCCTGAAGAGATGGTAGATATGGGAGCTCTTACTCAACTCTGCTACGAGTGTTTTGCATCACAGGGAAAGGTCAAGCTCACTGAAGATTGGGAAGGGAGCATAGGCAGTCTATTCTAACACATTCATATAACTTGGTGCTAGCTTTTATTTGCTTTATAAAGCATTCCCTACTCATAATTCAGACCAGCTTGGGTTCCCCTACATGCACTGGTTCAGTGTAAGAAGCACTGTATAAAAGGGACATAAACTATATCTTGATAATTGGATATATGGTAAAGGAACCCAAATACTTATTGAAAGTCGCACAATTGGCTTTTATACTGCAGTCTGACAGGGCCTTAGAAAAGTGAAAATTGTAAAGCACTTGGGATAATTCTAGAGTTTCTTGAGCTTCTGAGCCAATCCTCATTCCATTTTCATATAAAAGCAACTCAACAGGTGTTATTTTGAAATAACTCAAGTTACATTGTCAGTACACATGCCAATATAAGCTAAGTCTGGTCCTTTTAGACTTATTCTAGTTCACCACTGAAGTTTCCCAAGAACTTTGTTATGACATAGTAGCTGTCTAAGCTTTGTTTTCAAACTGGAAGAGGAGTTTTATATTAGTTTAGAAATAAATGAGGGCAAAAAAACCTGAGAGAGCTAAGTAAAAATGGACTTCCATTTTGTTCTGGCTTCTCATGCACTGAAAAAAATTGAAATGAAACTGCACGCGAGACAGAGAAGGTGGACAAGAAGAAACATTGGGGAGATCAAGAAACAGAGCAAAGTGGCAAATCCATACTTTCACATTTGCTAAATATCCAAATATAATTGACAGCTTTCAGATGTGTAATTGTTTTTGGCAAATCACTGGATTTTATTCTGGTTTTAGATTGTTTTGTACACTGATGAAGTTATACTGACTGCAGTGAAGTGCTCTTCAGTGCACACTAACATTGGCTCACCACAATTAGCAGATGCATCTGACTGATTAAAACCAGCACTGGTGTCAGTATGTACTCATGAAGGCATATCTGAGCTAGTTTAAATCTAGATAGCCTGGGCACTGGCAGCAATAGGTTGCCATTTTTGTAATTACTGAAAGTGCTGTGCAGATTTGTGCCAGCTGTTTTCAGACCCGTGCCTCTCTAGTTGTCCTGCTGCTGATTTCAGAGCTGCCTAGACTGCTTCTGGCTCGGGGACATCCCTGCAGGGATGGGGCAGACAGGAACATAGGGAGTAAAAAGGGATGTCACATAGCATACATCTGGGCCCAAGGTGATTCCTGCTGCAGAAAAGGAGGAATATTTTGCTAGGTTGGATTGGGAGATGGCAAAAAAGAACCCAAGACATGAGTGAAATTACAGGTTGTAGTCTTCTCAAACATGGCCTGCTCCTAATAGAACAGCACACACACACACACGCTGTAGGGAGACAGTATCATATGGGGCTTCTACAATATCAGCTGTAATACTTAAGACATATCAGACTAGGAGTGAAAAGGCTTGCGATAGCATTTAACCAGACCACTTCACAGCTGTGGAAAGTGCCCCTAAGCCACTCTGAGGTACAGGTAATAGAATACATCGACCATTTCAAGCACTGTATATAGATACATAATAGATAAATTATACCTCAGAATGAACATAGTAAATAAGTGTAGCTAGGTAATAGCAAAGAATCTCAATCAACATATTGTGTATGGATAGCACATTAAAAGCCATGAAAGCAAACAATTCTTACTTGCTTGAAGTCTAATAATATATTCTTCCACTTTTTTATTATGTTTTGCATTTGCGTATTCTTTACGAGCAACAAAACCCCTGTAAGCTGGAAAGAGATGTCAAAAATTAAATAATCCATTAGGTAAACAAAAGGCTGTAAAATAAAAAAGAGTCTGGAAGGAATTGCAGAACTCCATTAAAATATTCAAGTATTTTGCAGGCTTTATCTTTCAAAAAAATGGCAAACAAGCACAAGAAGTAAATCTATATAAAAGCTACATTTTCTGGTGAGCAAAGTTATTATGAATGAAATTAATAGAAAACACAAGAGAATCAGAATATAAAATAAGATCATGTTTTAAATGCATTAAAAATTTCAGTTGATATCTCCATCAACAGCGTAATTGGTCTTATTATCTAGGATGGTTAATACATTTTATTTTCATTATTATATTCTACAACCTTGTCAGAGCATGCCAGGATATTATTAATAATAGTATCACCTGTGCAATCACATCCTTCCATTGTTAAAATTGCCTTTTAAATGTAACATTGATAAATGTAACTTCAGTAAAGAGATTGTCTTAATCTGGTTAAAATAAATTTTTCTTCATAAGAATAGATATGACCAAGTGTATAATATTTTGTCAAATGTAACAGCAGGAAAACATAAAATCCACATCCAGCATGCATACTCATTTATCAACTGTACACGTGCACTAGCTTTAAATAAAATGTTAAATATTTTCAAGTTAATACCTGATTGTATTTTAATAGCACTTTTTTCCCTTTGTTCCTTTATCTTTTTGTATCTCCTTGAACCCAGCCACCCTCTGACACAAGCTTGAATCAAAATAATCATGTCAACTGTCTCCTTCCGCATTAAATTTAGCTGCTCCACGTGGTAGTATTTGAGGAATACCTTGAAAAGAGTAAGAAGACAGGTGAAAGTTTAAATTACCCTCCAAGGCCCTGTATTTACGGAATCCATTTAACATCAACAAGAGTTACAAGTTGGTTCCAAATGATGAACAGACTCTTTAGCTGTAGTACCTAAAGGACCATTCTTCTCAAAGATAGCACTTTGATTGTCTGGGGTATTAGTTTACCTTACTTTCTCCTGCAATATCTTTTGCCAGTCCCTGCTTGCTCATGCTTTCATGGGAAGATGTTTTAAAGTCCCAGTGCAAAACTTCAGCCTGCACCTATAAATCTGTTTTCAAAACTATGAGGCTGTCAGTTTTGTTAACTTCACAAATCTGATGTATCTCACATAAACATGATCCAAATTTGGAACCTTCAACCTCTCTGCTTTCCAATTTTAAATCTAAGGCATTGTTTATTAACTAAATTGGTTTTATCAAACATGAAGCTCATATAACCCCTGAAAAACTAGTCCAGCACAAGGGATACAGACACATTCCTGGTGTATATTAGGATAAAATAAAGTGTGTAGAAATAGCTTGTGCAATTAAGACAATAATTATGCTTATTTTGCAGAATTTCCCCAGTCTTTGATCACTTGTTGGTACAGGTTAACCCTAATCAAAGTAAACATAAGCTACAGATCTCACATCTCCAGATATGCTTCCTTTGGCTTTATGTTGTCCATTATTAGCCTAAGACAGCAGGGGGATATGAAGACAGAGGAGGAGGTAACTCCAGGCCTTCTGCCCCACCTATCCAGGAAGCTGTCTCAGAAGAAGAACAGCTGTTTCTTCTACACTGAGGTGATTTCAAATAATTTAGGATCCATCTCTCTCTCTATTGATATCCTTCCTGGGCACTTCTGTTACATTAGCAAACAGAGAGACGTGGTGCAGTAGTTGTCTGATGCTTCTTTTCTCTGAGATCTGTCAGTTGAAGGTGGGTGGGTGTCCCTCTCTGGCACACCAGGGAGACCAGTGAGCTAGAACCAAAAGCAGGAGTATGGGAACAGACATATGTTTCTCTTATACAGAAGTCTTCACCCCACTTCACATATAAGGGATCATCTTGCTATCTCTTCCCCCAGTGCTCAGCAAAGTGTCGCAGAGGTCTCTGGCTGGAAAGCCAAAGCCTTTTCCTCTCCCTTTGTGAGTCTGATTGCTCCAGGGAAGAAGTATAACTTCTTTTCCTTCAGAAAGCTTGGACTAAGCTCACTGGGATCCTTACTACCACATTTTTTGAAAGAAAATGCAAGCAGTTTTGTTGTCACATACTGCTTTTCACTGTGGCCTCACTAAATTTTAACCCTTCACAGGGTCAGGATTTCAGCCAAATATCAGGGAACGGTACTCAGGAAAGAGTGGGTTTTTTTATACCAATAGAGACCAAGAGCTACCACAAGCAAATGGGTGAGAAAAAGATTTGCTTGATAAGTTAACAATGACATACTGCAATAATGCAGATACAGTATATTTAAAAATTACTTTAGTTTTTCCAAGAACCCAGTTGTCAAGGCGGGCTTTTTCCAAGATGGCAGCACAGGTTTCCGGGCTGACTGGAGGATCATCATTTGTTTTGTAACAGATGAGATAATACCTAAAGACAAATATATGATTCTTTATTCCATTAATAGCGAGCAGTAGATGCAAATATATTTAAACCATTGATTTAAATAATAAAAGCACTTGCATGGAAGAAAACATAGCACTGAAAAAACCAAAACAGCATATGAAAGAAATTGCTGTGATTTATATGCAGTACTGAGAAACTCAATCAAAAGTGGATGAGTGACACATTGTGCACCCTGGAGGGTTGTTTAATTCTATATCAACATCAGAAGGCTTTTTAAAAGTGCAACCCAAGTAGAGTTGTGCAACAGTTCTTTGCTGCTCTGACTCTCTGCATTCCATGAAAATGATTTCAGTGGCAAAATAAAAATATTTTTAAAGCTTTTCTGCATAAATTAGCTTATTTCGTATCTACAAACGTCATGAAAATTTCATATCTTATCTCACATACTAGACCATCTACCTTTGAGATAGTTAACATGATGTGAGATGCATCCCAGCTCTTGTTACCTCATCGGATTCAGCTTTGCAGATTCTTTTGGAACATATACGTGCTGTTATGACATATCGTATGTAAGCATTTAATCTGACAAACTGACTGGAAAAAGAGGTCAGGATGCTCATGCATAAAAATTACCTGTTACATACCAGCTCAGCTGCTGGGTAGGAAAGTTCTTGTGTGTTCTAGGGCTTTCCAAAATGCTCCATAACAAAATGAATCATACCTATTTTTTTCTTTTTTTTTTTTAATTCAGGACAATTACATGAATTATGTGTGCTTCCTGACAGTACATTCTGATTTTTTCTTGTTATTCAGCCTTTATACACAAAGCTTGCATTGTACCAGCTTTAAATAATGGTAACAATTGCCTCATGAAATATTAAAAATAGAGACAATGTTGGTTCCTGCATTATCACCAATTCCTACCAGTCCTCTTTTTTTTTTTTTACTACACAATGAATTGGCTTATTTTTATTCTAACAAAATAATTTTGCTGCTATCCTAGGTCTACCTGTAATTCTAAACTATTAAAAAAAAAAAAAGACAAGAACACAGATACTTAAAAAAAAACCCTTTTTGTTTAGGGCCATATCCTCAGTGCTGGAGATCTGCACAGTTTCACTGCAATCAGGGGCACGCTCTCTGGAGACCTACTGCATTTTTTTCAACACTTTCTTCTCTTTTACTTGAACAGTAAAATTTTTTTTTAAGAAGCATGACCAAAAGCCTCAGCACATCTTGGTGCAGTGCTAACTACCTTTGCCCATGCTGCACTCTTCCAAAAGAGTGATAGTGTTGCTTGCTTCTTCCCAGTTTTGATCTCCATTCCATAAACCTCAGTTCTGATTGAGCAAACACACAGGGTCTTTATTTGTAAGAGAGAAGTATAGATTACGTGCTCAGGATTAATTTTTGGGGGCAGAGGAAGAAGAGATTGTTAAAGGAATTATGAAACCATAGTGAGTTCTTTACCCTTAGCAAGTTACTAATACTTAGAAATTATACTTTAAACAAAATTATGCACTTAGTGAACTTTTCAGCCCTAGATTAGCAATACCAAATTATCATCCACCCTGCACAAACAGATGATGCACAGTGCTGAACGTCAGGAGCTAGAGAAACTGTCGTGCTCCTTGGATGCTATTGCTCCAATTTCTCAGCTTAAATTTGAAGCATTACATTTCTAAATCACAAGTCTTTGAAGAAAACTTGCAAATTATAAGCAAGACAATTTTTACCCAAATATGCAGGGAGCCTGACACAATCACCCTGAGATGCATCATCTTTCCCTACCAATGCAAAATGGGTCACTAATCTTGAGCCTGAAGTACTCTTTGTCATCCAATCTGTAATCTTCTTTGTCATATGAAATGTCTTTGTTTTTCAAATGTCTTTTTTCTTTAAAGACCATACTAAAGGCACTGCTGATGCTTAGCAAACACTGGACAGCAACGATAGCAATGATAAGAGAAAAAAAGGCTTCTTCACATCAGCGTTACCGTTTTATGAAGTTAGCGAACAGTATACGGTGTGAATAACCCTGTCGTCGAATTCTTGCTGTCTCCAGAATTCCTGTGTAACGCAGCTGAACCAACACTTTTTCTTTATCAAACTTGTTTGCCTGCCGATCGTTGTTTGGCTTGATGCACCTGACAAAATGAGGCTGGCCGACGACCATTTTGGATAACAAATCCATCAGAGAATACTGCAAGAAAGCAACAAGATCTCTGCCACTGGGATACGTATAAAACTTGTATATAGGTTCACGTGTAGCTGAAATTTTATTTCATATGATCAGAATTACATCCAAACCCCATTTACAGTTCAGTAACCTTGTACTTTGACTGAGTAAATGATAAGATCTCTAAGTTAGTAGCATATACTACTTGAGAGAAACACTGACTCCAAATGGATGCACCAAATTCCACCAAGAACATTCTCACAAACTGCCATAATGTCTCACATATGATAGAAACTCTCCTTACACGTAGTTGCTTCTCTTGGAGCCTAGTTAGGTATTTACAGCCCACTTTTTCTTTTTCCTGTTGTCACCCATTTGAAGATCCTTATTCACCGACAGAGTAAATATCCATCTACAGATGGGAAGCAGGAGAGCAGCGAGCCAGTAAATGTTGCCGTCCCTTCATTAGACCGGGGGAAACTAAGGCCACCCTAGAAGAGGGGCTGCTTACACTGCTCTGATCTAGCACGTCCTGGTCATTGTATAGGCTGATGGTGATACTCTAGCTGCCCTCCCAAGAGGAAACCTTTGAAGAGGGCAAAACTAGAAGTAAACAAAATCACAATTCCCAACTTGCACTTTTCCCACCTCACCAGGGTACCGGGCCAGCAGAGGGGGTGCAGTTTGCAGCTCCCCAAGCCAACTGAGGTCAATCTGGCTGTAAACAACTTTGACTGGTGTTTTGTAAAATTGCTTCATGGGAGGATCTTATCAAAACACAAATGAAGGGGCTCATTCCTCAAGATTCGACCCGACTCAGCAGAAAGAGGCAGCCAGGAGGTAATGCAGTTCAGCAGTAGGTTGGATACATGAACCCAGTGTAGGACGTCAAAAGCCATATGTTTCCTATTAAAATGTGCAATTCCATTCTGGACAGACGCTGCACCATGCAGCAAAGTGCTTAATTAGCTTCATCACTAGTGTGCCAATTGAACACAAACAAGTAGGACACGCTAATGGATAAATTTTTTTTCCACTCAGTCTGAGGTGGCAGATGCTTTTCTCAATCACCCATAGATTTCTCAGTATCAGTAAACCAGTGGGGCTGAAGCTGAATCTTCATTTAAGAGCATTAGCTACCATGACCTGAGCACAGATTTCCACTACAGAAAATAATAACAGAAAAGTGTAAGTATAATTAGCTCATTTGCAGCCTCTGATACTGGATGTACTGGTAATGCTCTGAATAACAGACATTAGGTTTGAATGAGATTCAGTAACTTTTTCCATCTAGAACTTTAAAACACCATGCAGCTTTGGACCACCATGATACCTTAGGCTGAAATTATCCTTCGCAGTCCACAAAGCTATGCAATTGTCTCTACTAAACAGAGATCTTGCTTCTTACTGTTCTCTGTCATAGATGTAAATGAACTCTTATGGGTCAAAAATATCACCTCATCCATCTTTATGGAGAGATGATTAAGTAAGAGTTGGAAACTCAGAGCTGGGCCCAAGTGAACTAACTCTGTGCACTGCTTTGGAGGAAGGAATGCTCTTCGCAGCTATTTTCTGTTGCAAGACCAACAGCACAGCCAGTGCTTGGGAAGATCAAGAACACTGCTAAAGGAGCCACAAGAATGAACTCAGGACAGCCTCTGAGCAGTGACCATTAAGGTCTTTCTATGGATCTCCTGCTGCGAATTAACTTTGCCCTCTTGCTTCTTAAGCTCTTAAAGAAATGCTATACTATTAATGTCCAACCTCCCTCCCTTTTTTCCTTGGTGGAAAAACAAGCAAGTGAAAGATTAGTATTGACCACCATACATCATCATGACAGAATTGTGGCTGTGTGATCAAGTACAATTAAAGATGAAACATCACAGTCTATCTCCACTAGATATTTGTGCTGCACAGACTGCTGCACCATATACACAGTTCACAAACTCCAAATGGATCACTGTTGACTCTAAGTCAATAGGTGCATTTCAAAAGGTGAAAGAATAAACATTTGTTCTTCTCTAGAAAAATGTATTAAAAGATCTGATATCTTACTCTAAAATAAGAAGCAACTGTCTGTGTTTTCATGCTGGTTGTCTCTCTCGGATGATGTCCTGTATCTCCTGCTTCATTCTATAAGATGAAGAAAGAAAATCACACTTTTTATCTCTATTGAGCATGTCATGCCCTTTCCAATGCCGCAACAAAGCACCCCTCAGAGAACATCATTAATTTTAAAAAAAGTATTCTAAACAGAAAAAGTTACAGCATGATCACTAGCACAATCAAGTTACACCAGTACATTACATTACTTTGCTACACAATACACAAACGTTCACACACAGAGGACACAATTTGATAACAGAACATCTAAATAACTGCCACAAATAACCTGACAATGTCTGAGATCCTGTCTGTTATTTCACTGATATTTTAGAAGTTCTGTTAGGAACTTGACTATACTCCACACCAATATTTAAATTTCTCTTTTTTGCTACAATACAGCTAGGAAATAATATTTTTTTCCCCTGAAGTTGTTACAAAACTATAGCCAGAAAGAAGGGAAATGTTAGGTTTTTACCTCACGGAAGGAATATGAATTGCACAACACAAAGATATCCAGCTAAACAGAAAAGAAAATAGGAGAGGGAGAAAAACCAAGGAAGGGGTTACTTGCTTACTTTTAGTACCAATAACAGTATTGCCTTTCTAGTTTAAATTAGGGTTCAATGTAGAATCACAAAATCAGTTTTCTTACCTTTGTATGACTAATTGATTTCTGGGGGGTCCACATTTGGTAACTGATTGTAGTTTTGCTTTTAGTGTGTGCCAGGTTACCTATGGGAAGATGAAAGAAAGCAACCTACCAAAATGCTTACATCTCATGTGAACTAAAAACTGTGCTTAACCACCTTATTTGTGCCCCCAGTGTAACCATATGACTATAAAGTTTGTTGACTTTTCGGAGTACGTCTTCATTTCCCCTTTCACCCTCGGGATGGAACAAGCTCTGAAGAAGTTGCATGAAGGTGGAACATGGGCTGAATTTTCTTCCTTCAGCACTTATGTCACCTACTAGAGCAAAAGAATAAACAAACAGACTGCTGCAGAAGGTAACAAAGATACATTTTAGAGCATCTGTGTGGCTTTACCCTAAGGATGTTGTTCTACTATTCTAGTTCTAAGGCTACTTAAAAGTGCTTCTATGGCCCCGAGGGCAAGTGGCACGGCATGACTCAAGTCTATACAGCTAAACTCTATACTTCACTACTCTTTTAACCTGATAAAAATAAGGTTGTATCTTTCCACGGAGCTTGTTGGAAACCATTGTTTCTCTTTGAAGCGTGCCTGGGTATTTTGGGGAGACTGCTAGCTGACAGGTCCAAAACTGCCCCACGGAGGGACGCTAACAATTAATCAGAACGGGCAATGCTTTGGGAGTGTTTCAGCTGCTCTTCACTGGCCCGGTTTGGTTTACTAGCATAGGCATAGTCTTAAGACTCTAACCTTGGAATTCTTAATCAAGTAATAATTTTATTATGATAACTTGAAGGACTAGGTGCATTGGAGCGGTTTACACAGACAGTGGTCTTCTAAAGGAATAATGAAAATTCTGCTTAGTTTTCCATCATGTCACTCTATGTTGATAAACCCCAACCATTGCTGCACGCTGCCATTGCTTCTGCTAATAACATAACACCTCTGGAATCTCGCCCTCCACTGGGAGAGCCTGTAATCTCTCTGTGCTCGGCTGCTATCAGCAAGAAGTGGATAAGATTTGGATAAACAGCCCAAACCATACAGCATGCTGAGCTAACGCGTCATGTATTATGTGATGGTATCAAGTGCTAAACTTCCCTTGGGCTTAGCTGAATATCACAGGGTGGGAAGGAGAGAGGATTCCTCACACCTAACTTTAGCTATCTGAAAGGGAGGTATTTACAGGATCACTGCTGTATTCAGTGGAGAAAGACACTTTCAGAGCAGATTTATCCTATCCTAAAAGAAACACCTGAGACAGGCAAGATGGGTTGGGCTCTGGGTAAACCTCTACATTTTCACTGATTCTAGACGAATAACGTAGATTTAAAATCTAACTTTTATTTAGCTATAGCAGGACGGTTGGGGTCAGTTTCAGAAGGCTACATACAGCGTTTCATAATATTTAACAAGATCAATTCTTAGGACCATTTGGGCCCGGACTTTGGCTCTACAGAGATTATAGTTTAGTACCTTAGCAGATATCAGTAAGTCAAAAAGTTCAGGCAAGGACATTGAGCTCTGTGTTTTCCCAGGAACTCTGACTCAAAATACACCTTCAAGACCAAATTTGGCATTCTACCAGCAAAGCTGCCTTTGTGAAGAATAGGAGCCTTGCCAAAACCTCAGTTTCTGTAAGCTACGATAACATTTTAGAGTAATTTCCATTAGGCTCTTCCAACTTAACTTTTCTGTTCTACTCCAAGTACATCTCCCATGTAGTTGTAGAAGGAAGTAAAGTTGTAAAGTACTTACTGTATGGCATCAATGCCCCCACGCAGGGAGTAATACAACAGTAACAAACTGTAAGGAGACTTATTCATCATCCAAAAATGGCAAGCAGGACACTATGCAAGGACTTGCTTCAACTAAGGTGCAATTTAGGTAGTAATTTCTGTAGAGCCAGTCATATTCCTCTACCCCAACTTATGAACTCCCCGAAGAAGGGCTCACTACTGGACAAAAAGATAGGACTAAAAGATAGGGGAAATAGAGGAGTGTCTGCTCACTCGTTGCAGCAGATGTTAGGAGCCACAACCTTGGTTCTCTACTATTTAGAGAAAAAATGCACTGAGACAAAACAGGCAATTTATACATGCCCTGTCCAAAAAAGGCCAGTGACTTACCCGATCCTTTCTGTTCAGTCCTCAACTCAAGGGATGTACTCCACTCCCTGTCTTGCTCCCCTACCCTGAAGAGAGGACCCTTAAAGAAGCCTCTACCACTTGCTTGGCACTTGACCAGACCAATCCCTCCCCTGCAGCTTGAGATGGCTGGGGCTCCATTCTGTATAGATTCTAGGGTTGGAAAGTTAAGCCACAAAGTGTATAATGTCATCAACAAATGGTCATATGAAACCTAGCAGTGGTCATCACGAAGGCTAAAGAAGAGCAAGGAGGTTACCACAATAGCAATACCTGTTTTTGTAAGAGGATGGGTTACCAGCTGTCGCGTCAGGTTGTTTTCAGACGATCGCAGTAGCAGCACAATATCAGCTGGGAGAGTATCTCTATTTTTGGCTAGGAATCCACTTGCATTATATAGAACCTGTTTAAAGAGTGCATTTATGCATCTTCTGGGCTTTTGAAAAGCAATTATAAATTCAAGCAGTCTGGCGTGTGGCTTTTAATATATCAAGATACACAAATAGTTCTTTAGCCATCAGTTCCACTGTAAATAGGACTATGGGTAACGAACTTGCACCACAGCAAGAAAGATATGTTAAACAGCAGGAGAAACTTCCTAATGAAAAAGTTTGTTGAACATTGGAAAGAGCTGATGGGGCACTGGTGGAATCCCCATCTTCAGTGGCCGGTATCAGGAATGGTACAGGAAGAGCTGGCTCTCCATTCCTCAGCAGTGAGATATGCTATGCTGGTGAAGCGTAATTCAGCTGGAGATGAGGTTCACAGGTGTTACTGCAGGCCTTCTGTAGCTGGCTGTTTTATGCAAGGGGCAAATTATCTTCCATCAGCTGATGGGCAGTACGTTCCCTCTTTACAGGGAACTCCAGCACTGCACAGACCCAACATAGCTTCCTCTGTGAGACAGCCATGCCCACTCCATAGCCCTTGAGAAAAGCTCAAAAGGATGTGGGACCTCCACCTTTCACAAGGCAAGGTTCGGGGGACCAGTGGCATCTTGCCGCGGTGCGTCAGCACCTGCTCCTAAGTCTGAAAGGCCTGTGCAGCAAGACACCTTGTACAGGAGGGCAAGACGCTGCTCATCAAATGAAGCAGAAAGCAGGGCCTGCACCATCTGTCTGGCTGATGACAAAGTACAGAACTGAGAAGTGAGGTTGATGGGCTGTAGGAGGTAGTAGAAAGGATGGAGCTGGATCCTGATTTGAAGCATAATACAGGGCTTTGAGGAACTGAGGGGAAGAGCACTGAGTTGCACTACATAATGGTTATTTTCTGGTTCTTCTATAATAATCATTTACCTGGTGACATTTAAGAAAAATACACTCATAGTATTGCTTTTTTTTTTTTTTTTATGAGGGAAAACAACTTTTCAATTTACTTTTGTTGTGTAAGGCACTGCCAACTTTTCCATGTCAGGCCTGAATAGATGAAGGTTGAGAACCAACTCGGCTGACCTCTCCTGTTTCCTTCTAGCCGTACCACTCCACAATCCCCAACTGATATCATTAGGTCTCTTACCTTTCCTGCATAATGATAAATCCCAAAGGTTAGATCTACTCTTTTGGGTCTCCAAAAATATTTTGACTTCAAATTATCTTCAAATTTTTCTGAAAGGAAACACATAGCTTATCTTACTGGAGTTACCACACAGTAATTGCGTTCTGAAGCTGGATCCCTCTAAGGATATTGCCTGAGTTCTCAGAAAACACAGAGGCACAAAACAGACCTTGATATTTTTAAGGACAAAGATACCATAATGGTCTTGCAACAAAAGGCACTGGATAGATAATATGGGAGCTCTTGGTTCAGCTACTTACTTTGTACCAATTTTTTTCTGTGTGACCTCAGAAAACTGCTTGCCTTTCTAAGCTTTGATCTTCATATATGAAACAATGTAGTAAACCTTCCTAAGGATTCCTTGGGGAATTGTGAGGAAACATTTACCAATTGATAAAGGGCCTCTGTACTGTAGACTATAAAGCACGAGGACAGGAAGACAATAAGCTCATGTAATTGTTTTAGCATGGGCATCGTTACTGGATGTTATTAGCTTTTGTGATTAGATGTTGGTTAAAACTCTCATCTGACACTTTGCACATTAAAAAAATGAGTAAATCAAGGATTTATCTGCACAGAAACCCCACTGAAATAACTAAATCAACTGTAACTGCAACTACTCAGCAGCACTGAAATATTCAGGATCTGAATTACAACATATTTAAGTGTTTTAATTCCAAGTTCTTAATAGAAAAAACCGGGAAGCATAATTTGCTGAAAGGCTCTGCGGCAGGTTTGCAGCCATTGCCCTTAAAATGTACCAAAACGCTTGTTCAGATATGGCTCATCAAAAATCTCAGAGCTGAACATGACTCAACTTTGAAAACAGCGTTCTTGGCATACGAACCTAGAGTTTTAACTCAGTTTCATCTTTATCTTTCAAGCCCTGTGGCTAAAAAATCCTGAAGGCAGGAGAATTCAAAACCTGGATTAGCAGTTTAGGTTCATTTGTACTTTAGATTTTTGTCTACCAACTTCAAAGACACATCCATCCCTGCATGCATGCCTCCCTCAAACATACTGTGACACTGGAATGTGCACTCACTAAAAACACAACTAGCATATAGCCTGAACTGAGCAAGCCAAACAGAAATCCTGCAAGAAATAAACCATACACTTACCTACAAGTGTCTGATCCGTTGCTTGTGGGAATCGACTTTCCTCATCCAGCAGGGACAATAAACCCATTGGTTTCTGCAGGAACATATCTAAGAGGGGCCTATTGTCCTCATATTCTATAACTCTTGCATCAACACCTTCATATAGGTATTCATTCTGTAACAAGCAACAGAAGGCATGTTTTGTCTATGTCTACAGAACCACTTCAGAAAATAATTCACAAACTGTCAATTGTAGCAAATTAAAACTACACTGAAAAAGTATGCCCCGGGGCTAAAGACATCAAGGTTTTGCAGGAACAAATGTCAGCTGGGATGTATCATGCTGTCAGGCTATAGATTTTAATTTGCCTTTGGATATGGAAGTGCTTGCTATGGCATATTTGGTAAAGTACGATGCTTTCCAGGAATATGCAAGAATTAAAGAAACAGAGTTGAAGAAGATAAAATATAGTGTTTGCAGATGGAGACCTCAGTGTCTATTGACTTCCCTGCTCTGGAATGTAAAAAATATTTCTTAATCATTTAGAGCTACATTTACATTCCCAATTCTTTCCTCAGATCTATGTGATGTACAGTGGCCAAGATTTATAAAAGTGACTACAAATTAGAGAGGCCTCACTTCTTTGATTCCCTCTCCTCAAACACCTGGATAAGTTTTTGTGTGGAGGATAATGTTGCACACACTTTCTAATAATTGAAGAACATACTTTCTAAAAATTAAATAAATTACTCAAGTTGGCCTCTACAACATTTTTACTCCTTTTAAGGAATTAGGGAAAGATATTCAGTTAGATTAAAACACTGTTGTGTTTTTGTTTTTTTCTCCTGAAGGCTGCAAATATCTTTGGATTCCTAACAGACTGCGAAAAACATGGCAACAAATGCTGTGTTCGCAGTGTGTCGTGACGGTTTTATTTTGAAAAGAATTTAAATTATAGCTGAAGAATACAAGAATAACTTTCTTCAATCCTTCAGCAAGGCCAAAGCTGTAGATTTACCAAGGGAATGATGCTCTAGGGACTCCTGCCACCCCTCTGTTGTGTCACCTGCAGCAGGTAATGCCATAGGAGTTACCCACTGCAGAGTGCTCCCACACATAGCAGGGCTGCTTTCGGTCCCGTGTGCCGGCTACGCTACCATCTGCTTTAAAAATCATCCCTCTTCCAAAGGATAGGACTTTATAAAATTGTTGTATTACTATTGGGTGTTAACATCACAGTTGTGCTATCCTGAATTCGCTGTGAGAAGCATGTCATAAAAATGAATAATGGCTAATATTAATGAGTCCAAAGACTGCTAACCCTGCAAGACCTCTCCTGATGTGTCATTCACTTGAGTCTGAATGATAGTCACGGTTGAGTGAAGAAGACAATACATTAAGTGTTTCAAAAAGGAGTTAGCTGCCATATACAACAGAAAAGCACGTATTATTAGACTTCAAAACTCTTTATCTCTAAGCCACAGAGAAACAGCACAATGAATAAAATCAGTAACACTGTCCTGGAAATACAGGCCCAAATAAATAAATCTGCTGATCCATTTGAAAGAGAAGACAGCACATGTACCTAAACCCTTCCAGTGTCCAGACTGATCTAATTTCCCGGGACACTCTTCACTCTAAGGATAGGTTATGGCTCAGTTTCTATGCCTGCATGAGGGTGTAAGCAGTAAGAATCTCTCCTACAGCCCCACGAGGGCTCCTCAGACACATAACATTAACTTCATTCATGTCTCCCCTGGAGCAGTGGACAGGTGGAGATTTGCTTTTTATTTTAATCAATGACCTGAGCAGCAGGACAAGACAGGAGAGTAATAAATGTATTGCTGATATAGGCAAGAAGTTAATTATATACCTGTAGGAGCTAGTGGCAGGAAGGGAATGAGTCTGTGTTATCTCCCAAAGATAACGCTGGAGTAGGGGCAGCTTAACCGAGGGCTACGGCTGTATCGACACACGTATGTTAAGTTCATGAAACCAGCTGTTACTGCTTAGGATTATCAAGAGAACACTTATCAAGGGGGAAAAGGGAAGAGATTTCTCAGGATGAATCTATCAGAGAAGAGTGTTTCTGTGACACCGAGACATCCTCAAACAAGCTCTCAAAGACAACCTATCTAATAATTAACTGTTTCCAACTTGAAGTGCTTGTGAGGGGGATTGGGTTAGAGAGCTGATAAAAGAGTTCTCCTTGAAACTGAAAGGAGGTCTGTAGTAGCTGTACTACTACACTGTAACAGCAACATCTGCTTCCCTCCCTGCCCAGGCAGTGCACGGGGCCTGACCTCCAAAGCCTGCCGTGAATGTGACCATTCGGTCTTTGTGTCTGCACCTCGTCAGCTGAATGAGCATCGGGCAGCGCTGAGGGTTTCGGTAATGCTGCCTCTGCCCGAGCTGATAACCAAATCTTCCAGGCATCAGTGTGACAGATGGCTCAGAAATAAGATACCATATTACATTTTCTTATGCAACACTGGTCTTCAACCATATCATTAGAATACAAGCAGCAAGGATAAAAGCCTTAACGATGCACATCATAAACCTGTAATGAAATAGCTCTTATTAGAATTAATAAGTTGAATCAGCTATAGGATTCTATAATCCTCCATGATGTTTTATGACAAGAAAGCTCCTAAAAATAGCAGCTGCTCATTGAAATTCTAAAGCATAATCCACTAGAAAGTATTCCTATGGATGAGATGTCACAAGGAATGACTGAGTTACCCTAATGCTTGGGTTCCTATCTCATCTCAGTATGGCATGGTATCTTTTCTATGATCAAAACTAGAAAATATTAGCTTGTGCAACCTGGTTTCACTTAATAACAAATGAACTTTTTAATGCATTAGGAAATGGTCTTCATGTTTAATAAAAAAAGGGAATGGCATTTTGCTGAGAAAGCATTATGATGATGCTTTGGTTTAAATGGGAACGCCAGAGACTTATTCAGAATGAACTTTTTCGAGCTTAAAGCAGATTAAACTGTCATATGAATATAAAATAAACATTGCATACATTTAGTGCAAAAAGTAGCATCCTTGCAACTGACAGTAAATTTGCTACTTTCCAAAATATTTTAGGTATTTGACATTACACCTTTTACTTTTTATGGAAGAATCACAAATGAGAAAGAAATGGGGAGGCTGTCTTGCTGTCCAGCATTGCCTGCAGATCACGGAGCTGACAACGAACATACATCAATACCTTATGTGTAAGAGAAACAACTTGATGACAGGACTGAAGGTGCAAAAGTTGTGCTTTGCTTAATATTAACCTAACAAAAGCTTGTGCCGGCATTCATTCCACTTAACTATAGACACATAAAATAAGTGCCTAAGTGGAGAGCCCACATTTCCACCCAGTGGATACAGAAACGTATCTTGGCTCCACTGATTATTGGGAATCTAAACTAGCTCTAGCTTAAGCTACACTCCCCGTTTCAGCCTGTCTGTTAAATTAGGGAAAGAGGATGACACTCAGGCCTAAAAGCCTTTATTCTTAAGTGCAAATATTAAGTCAATGATAAAGAATAAATTCCCTTAATTTTGACTTGGGTTCTCCACTTTGGCACACAGACATTCTGCTCTAACAGACACCCTGTGTCTCAGATGGTGATTGATAGTACCACTGTGCCTTCCTACCATTCCTGTCACTTCTGAGGCCGTATTTTTATAGGTCACATTTCCAAAGAAAAGAAAACTGAACACTTTTCAGGTTCAGATACATAAGAGAAACCACTGCCACAGCTAAAAACATGTCACCTGCAACACCGAAAGTACGATTTAGCATTATGAGTTCATTAACTATTTGGCTTCATTGCTCGAGTTGCCAAGAAATTATTCCCCTTCCCCAGGTTCACTACTTATTAGGTTGAATTGGGTTAATTAAGAACTAGACTATAATCAACTGTTTTAGGCCTTGACTTCCCACTGTCAAATTTCATCTAATTGCACATGGTATGGAATTGAACTGGGCAAAACAGGGAAAGAAATGAAGAAATAATGTACCTGTGAGTTTTACTTCTCTTTGGGGGAAGTACAAAAGAAATTAAATTCCCCAGTCATCTTTGATTAGACCTACTGGGCGCAACGCAGTGTCGTGTCAGGGATTTCTGAGACAGCACAGAGCAACCCGACACGTCTCTCTGGCCCTGCACAGGGCTGTGGAGAGATAGGAACCTGGGTCCCCAGCAACAGGATGGCTCCATCAGCATGTCAGTCAGCTTGGGCTAATGAGAAGTCAACTCAAAGGTCTCAGAGACTGATGGCATGAGCCTTCTAAACATAACTCCTGTCTTTTACTATTAAAGACTCAAACCCGTACATGTGTGCAAAGTCAGGCAGACACAGCAGCAAAGGGCAGGGGTCACCCTCTTGTTTGCCTTTTACATAAGTGATACTTTATACCATGAGCAAGAACAATGATCTGCTGAACTTTTAATTTCAGTCACGTGATTTTGAAAATATTTTCTTTTTTTCCATGTATAGAAAATTTTGGAATTTTATATTTTCCTGCAAACAGCTTTCTCTTATTTGTCTGCAGGGAGGGTCTGTATTTACAATTAAAGTACTTACTTGTGCTAGCGCAGGAGAGTCCTTACAGTGAACAGAAAAGATTCTTAACCCCCCTGCTTTCTCAAAGGCTGTTTTTATGATGTAAAACTGGAACAACCACGTTATAGATAAGTGAAAAGTGATGTCTTATAAAGATTATGAATCATAACACAAATCATCCTGTGCCATTGGGTTGTAATGTAGAATAATATATTTGTCATTTCCTGGTTCTGAAAGCTGGGGGATTTACACCCACACTTGAACAAACTTCATCTATATAGCTCATTCTGCACTGCCGTAGTAATACCTTTGGAGACTACTACAAGATAATATAATGAAGCTTCGTATAATCTGGTGTAGTGGTGTCATGTAAATTAAAGTAGGCATCTTACTTGGTCGGTATTGCAGGCAGGATGTGAACACTCATAATAGGAATATTATCACTGGTATAAATGAAATATTAATGGAAAAGTGCATATAAGCACCAGAAGAAAGATTATTAGAAGAATGGCCTGTGATTTGAATGAAGAACATTTGTTCACGGCAATAAAATTGAGGAAAGTGTTCTTTACATGAAGACCAGAAGGCCTTCACTCGCATAAAAACACAGCACAGACAGCTAGTGAGTGGAACAGCCTCTAAATCTGACAACAGGAGGATGACTGCAAGGTTACAGCACATCACTTACACCCTTCCTTTTCCCACTAAGGAAACAGATGGTAGGCATAAGGATGTATATATTCCAAACAAGCAAAACCAGATACTGACCTTGCCTAAAGATTACAGAGCCTGAAATAAGTAAGGTTCTGAAGCAAAGAACTGCCCCATAACAACTGCTGATTGCTAAAGGCTGTAAGAGCTCTGTCCAAAAACTATTTCAGCAAGAAACATGATGACGACTTGCTAGTTGGTGTTTCTTATCCTCTGCGTTACTCACAAATGATCCTGGCCAGATCACCTGAACACTCACATCTTGATGCTTTGTACGTGCATGTGAGTTAATGAAATCTGTGAGAGAATGAGCAGGAATGGGTAAAACCAACATACTTAGAGATTCACCTTCCGTTTTCATAAGGTCTGTAATTGTCATACTAATTTCTCTCAGGAAGAAATGAGTAAGCTGTATGTTGTCAAAACCAGAGGTTAATTTTTTTCCCTCATCTCAGGAGCAAAATAACTCCACTGATTTCCCTGCAGCAGGGCACGTGCAAGAGAACGAATTGTTCCTGCCAGATGGTGACAGCACAAAACTCTACATTAATATAGGTCTGGCCAAAATATTCTGTATCTACCTGGACTTATGCAAAGCGTTTGACACTGTCCCACATGACATCCTGGTCTCTCAACTGGAGAGACACAGGTGTGGAAGACATGGAAAAGGCTGGGATACTCGATGTCTTCTTTGCCTTGGTCTTGACTGATAAATATTAAATAATGATTTAAAGATGGTTAATTTAATTTTCAGGGAATTATTTACAAAGTTGAGATGATCTTTTTTGAGGTTTTTCACTCCCCACTTCAATTTCATAAACTTTTATTATTACAATTTTATTCCTTTTCTCTGTTTTACATAAAATTCTTTAGATGAAATCCCTCATTGATTAGCTTAGATGATTTAGTTCCTGAAAAAGAACAAAATAATTGTGAGAATTTCTGTTTTTAATAATGGAATTTCAGTGTTCACTATGCTTCTTAGTAAGCTATTATGAACACTGCACTTTAAAAATTATGCTACCACTCATTTATTTTTTTACTGTAGAATCATACTTGTTACTCCTCAAGAAAACAACACTGCATTCACATCAAACTGATTACCACTGTATTATGTTGCTTAGTTACTGTAAATTTCAAGTTTAATGCATTTTATGTAGGCATTTTACTTGCAAATACCAAGCACTGCTTACAAATACATACTCAGAAAACATTTGTTATAATTTGCAATTTGCAACCTATTATGGAGAAGTAGTTTCTTGAGACAAGGTTTTATATTTCAACAACATTAAACCTTTATTAAAATATTCAACACATACCTGTTCCCAGGCAAAGACATGTTGATTGAAGTAGAACTGAATTTGTTCATTGGCAATGTTGATGCAGAGTTGTTCAAAAGAATTTTTTTTGAAATTCTCAAAGCCAAAGATATCAAGAATTCCAATGTTCAAACCATCATCATTTCCACTGCAAAGATTAAATAAATTTTATATTGTTCCATCTTTACTTTACAATGACTAGCTTCATTATTCACAAAAGCAAATAATGGGCCAAATCTGTATGCCACTTAAACAGGATAATTTTTGCTAAACCAGTTATCTCTTAAAATATCAATCAATTTTTGTTTGAAATACAATAAATGCATATAAATTCAAAGATATCTGTATTTGCAGACCAGATACACTCAATCACATAATGACCGAATCAATTGATAAGTGTATAGAGGACTTAAAACTTTATTTTTAAACTAATATTTGCTAGTTAATATTCTATCATAAAAAAACTGACTATGCTACAGGAACAACATGGAGTTCGTTTTGTTTCTCTTGAAATAAAACAAGCTTTACTCACCAGCATCTTGAAATTAAAGGTTGCTGTCATTAAATATGACTCCTTCGTATTATTTATTCACAACAATTAAAACTGCTTATTTTAACATGAAAGTAAAAAGAAGGAATAAAAGGAACCTTTTATGCATCAAATTAACACTTTAAGTATTTAAGTGTGGTGTGAATTTAAATTACCAATTAAGTTCCAGAGAAGTACTACTAGTAAAAAATTCAGTTTGAAATTTTAGCTAAGGCATTCTGAGAGATACATTGTCATTTCTGCAACTGGAAACAAAGCTCTAATATTTGTATTTATTTGCTGAAACAAAAAATTAAGAGGATATAATTTTATATCAAACTGCAGTTGACATTAGCATTTTTTTCTTTGGTAAATGAAAAAGAATAAATCACATGCTATCTATAAAACCCCTTTGAGGGGCTATCTATAGCCACTAAGTTTGCCCTTTTTAACTGCTGTTACCAGCCATAGAGGGCCCTGACCTACCTGATCTACATTGTAAGCCATACCATTTCTTTTTCTGATTAATTTGAAAAACGCGTTATATCCTCATTCACAATATCTTTCTTGCCTGTGTGTTCAAAACGTCACCCTGTGAGGGCAGGGTGGACTTAACCTCAGCAGATAAACTACTCTCACATCTATATGGAACCACTTTCATAACAGGAGCAGCCAAGCAACAGCATGGGTGCAAGTAAGAGCAGAATTTGACCTGTGTAATCAACATACAAATGTCAAGAGTTGACTCTGTGTACTAGGAAAAATAGTATAAAGTAGTTAGTATGTAATTTACAAAGGGTTAAATGATCATAGGTCCAACAGGAAAACACAAGACACCTGTGCTATCCTCCATATCTACTGCATTTTCACTGCATACTATCAATAGGATAAAATGATGTTTTGTTAACATGGTGGTTAGGTAGCAGAGAAAAAGTAGATGAGAACACTAGTAGATGGTATTATTCCCACAAAAAATCTCTTTATTCTGGAAAAGCTTCTTTTACCTTAAATGTTTGTCAGGTTTGAGTAAAGTGTTGATGCGATTGACTATCCAGCTAAAGAGGCGCCCGTACAGTGCTTTTGCCATGGCATCTCTGACATCAGTAGCTTTTTCCACAGTGTTGGGACGAATAATTGTTTCTCCCCGAGTCACCACACAGTGAGAGGTGAGGGCCTCTTGCAGTTCATCTGCCTGAATACACAGCAAGGACGCACCTAGGAAGGAAGGTCACAGGCACAGCTCAGAGGCAGTCTTTGGAAGGAAAAATAGGCATTTTTGCAATCAAGCCTGCAAGTACTACATATTATGAATAAGGGCCAAATAAAAGTCTTGAACTATGACTAATGAGGGTTTTCACACCAAACAGCTGTCAGTATCTAATTTTGTCACCGGCCTTCCCAGCTTCCACTGCAGTCAATGAGTAAGTGATTCAAAGTAGAGGCCTTTAGGTTCTAAATTGCTTTATCAAGAAGGCTATTTCTCCAAACTGTCTATGGAGAAATGCTAGGGAATCTAGGTGACTATGTCAGGAATCTATAAGTTGTGAGGTGTGAACATCCCTCTTGGTTGTAATCCATCCGTGTAAGTCATTGCTGTCCTCCTTTTGCTCCAAAAAAAGAGTGCTTCTTTCCCAGTTGCACAGTATTTTTCTATCTATGGCAGGAAATGTTTAAGAAGATAGTACGAAGACTTCATTATCTTCCCAGCTGTAACTACTGAGAAAGAGTATCAGTTTCCATGAGAATCTTTGCCCCTTTGCCTCCTCTGCCTCCCTGTAGCCTATAATGTACCATATCCCTTGCAAAGAATGTAAGCCATATTTCAACAGGCACATATGGGCAACAAGTAATAAGTATCTGAGAAAGAAACTGGGGGAAAAAACTATTCAAAGCGTTAATGAGGTTCTCCATCAAATATTCAAATAACCTTGGAAAAATTCCAAAGGTTTTCTTTTCAGGCATCTGCAGTATTAGTCATGTTTCCTGAATGCCGGTGAACTGGTTACTCAAATAAGGTGCATAACACAGACAATTTTTTCTTGTTGGATTTGAATTCAGGTGGGCTTGGAATTAATCTATCTTCAGCATTTAATTTTGCTTGCAAAATTTCCATGTGAATATAGTTTTCATTGATAACTCTCTTGCAATAGAAGAAATGTGCTACCAAAACACTTAATGAAAACAATCTTAAATCGAGAAAAACCACTCACAATTCTCAAGGGCTACCGGATTGGAAATGTTGCTCTTGTCAATCATATGTTCAGACACCACCGCAGAAAATTCAATGTTACCCACATTTAAAATGGCAGCCAGGACACTGTACACACTTCCAAGTTCCTGCAAAGTGTATTAAAAAAGATATAACATTTAATAGCTGGAGAGATTTGTCACTTTGGTTTGTGTGACAGGCATGCATGTGTTGTTCCTAAGCCTGGAACAATCACTGCCTCTCGTCTGCCACACGCCCGTGACTTCTAGGAATGCTTTTCTCAGCATAGTCTTTCAAGTGTAAGACATGCAAAGAGTGCAAGACAATCTCTCTTCTATACTTGTCTACAGAACAGGATTGACATGGAGTAGGGGAAGCACAAAACAGTGGTGAGCATAATCCTCTTATACAGAAGGAATTCGGAGGTTATTAATACCCACACTTCACTGTGTCTGCAGGCATAACACTGTCTAAAAATGTAATATCTAGATCAACAAAAGATAAAAAAAACTGCATCCAAGTTACAAAGGCACTCCAAATAATAGGTCTGCAACAGCTTCCACCAATGCTGTCGCAAGAAGTTTCACTGGGAGAACAATGAGACCTCACATCTCTGATTTGGCAAAGCACTTTACCCTTCATAATGTCACTCATGAACTGTGTGCTCACCAAAGCACCTTGGTATGGACTTTACTGAAACATATTTAAATTTAAAATTATTTAGTAGGTTCTGAAGAGGGAATTCTGCCTTGAAAAAGGGCTAGTATTAGTTTTGACAGTGAAGGGATATATACAGTAAATGATTTTAAGTATTATATGTGGCAAATAAAATCATATTTGCAATTAGTGAAATAATGCTTTCATTGCAGGTTTGACTTAGATTTGAACTGTGAACGTTCATCTGAACTGTGAATGTTTATCACTATACTTGATCACCTCTGAGTATTTCTGACTCAGAAGTGCTGAGGTATTCCTGTAAAAAGTAGTTTTTAAGCTGGAATCTGAGGCATGCAGTAATAGTATATTTTATAGACACCAGTTTTAGAATTTTTATAGTAGCTTTATAAGAAGCAGTTTTGTAAATTTGATTGCTGGTACCATGTCAGGCATCATTTACTCAGATAAAGCCCTTAATTGCTCTAGAAGACTTGATCTTGTTTTCAACACTTTCAGAAGTTAATCTAGCAGTTAATAAATTAGTTATTCCAGTGACAGCAAGGCAAACTAGATAAGCACAACCTAAAAAATTATGCTCAGGATAATTGGTGCACAGTTTACCTAGGTTTTAAGTGATCATTTTCATTTTAAGCTTAGGGACACAGATGAAATGCAAAGAAATGGATAGCTTAACTTCTGCCATTATGCTGTACAGAATGTATAGCTGCTGACATTTTGGTGCCCTTTTCCAGTGGGTTTAAAATCTGGCTTGGTCTGTCTCATACAGCATGATTATTGTTCACCTCAGGCAGTCCTTTCCTATTAATTTTGCCATGCAGCCTGAAATAAAACAGTGTCATTTTAAGTCAGGGAGTACTGACAGCAGATACTATTAAAGCCTGCCAGTCAGTTAAAAACAAATTTCAAAGAAATAAAGCCTTGTTTAGGTCTCAGTTTTAATTGGAGTGGAGAAGATATTCCATACAAAGTTTTTTGCTAATAAAACATGGAACATGCTTATACAGAACCTCCTCTATGCACTGGGATAAACGTCAAAGCTTATGGCTGCACTACTAAACCCTGAACTTAGAAAAGGAACTCATTGCCTTACGGTACCTTTTTCTCACTGAAAACAAACTGTGTCTGCAATGTACCCTATATCAGAACCTCAGCGGGGGAAGAAGACTTCTCTGTTCCTTCACTCTTGCAAACACAACCTCAGAGAGGCTCGCTCACCCTGTGGAGAACGTAAGACAAGCTAACATGGATTGGGCTCACATGGAACCACAGTTAGATTGCCTGTGGTACTCAACCTGCTTTTGAAACTGTGGGGGTTCTACAAGGAGATAATTCTTCACAGATTCAGCTCACAGTGGCTTGCAGAGTTAATCAAGTGAAGATGCATGCTAGAACTGCACAATGTGGCCAGTGACCTAGTTCTAACTGGATCTTCAATACAGTCTTCTCTTTTGGATGATCAGGATTATTGTTTCCATCCATCAAAGTGAACAAAAGAACTGGGAATAAAAACAGACTTGCTTCTTTTCATGATATAAATTAGAGCTTATCAAGGTCTCCGGTGCTGCGACAAAGCTGCTATCAGTGCTGAACTGTGCATATCCTTCCAGGCTGCTTCTGGAAAGGTGAAAGCAGAGGTGTGAAAGGATGTGATAGTACAGGTGTGATATTACTAAGTACAGTTGTGAATAAGCATGTGGAGCAGAAAGAGACTGCGAACTCCACTGCTACTACGACTTAATGCAAAATGAGGATGGAGGTACAGAATAGGTGAATAAACGTTTTCTGCTGGCTATTTACGTTGAGGGAAGCCTGAAACACTTAATTGAAGTAAGTCATTTTTCTGTGAAAAGCTCCTTACAACATACGGTTTTATCAAAGAAATTAAACCATACACCCATTCTGCAGCACTACTGCTATATTTCACAGATACTTTATGGATCATACTCCTACTACCATTTGTGATAAATCAAGGCAGTGGTAAACCACAGCTGTGATGCACCACTTCGCCTAAGAAGGGAGAACTAGGGTGCAGGATGGGGTTTTCTTTCCCTGGATCCTATTTTATAAATCCAGAGGTCTGGTTTTATTTTAATTATACCAAAGACAGCTTGAGGAGAGGGGTTTAATGGCCAGCACAGCAATGATATGATGTCATAAAGAAAGAATGGGTTCAGTTAATGTTGAGTGATGAGATTTGCTCCAAAGGGATGTAAAAACTTCATTCAACTTTGCTCCTGGAGTTGTGAAAATGCATTGAGTTCATCAAAACTCAGATCAAATCAAGAACTTTTAGAACTCTCACCCTGGACTTCCTCTTACAACAGAGATGAGGCTCATATTCACAGGCCTAAAATTATAGGGTAATAAATAGTTATAACATCATATTCTATACGCTTAATTTGCAAAAGCCTTTTTTTTCCCAATTACTCAGCTGTACTGCGTTCACTGATTTCAACGTCTTGTTGACTAATACTATTTTATTACTTTATCAATTAAAATACATAAAAAATGTAAACGTGGTAACATAACAGAGTTCACCATGCAATATCCTAAAACATAAACACACTACTGCTGAAGGTAGCCATTAAAGATCACCAAAAAGAAGGGGATATCAGCACTCACCTCCAGTGTGAAACCTATGACTTTGAAGCACTGTTCAATTAGTTCAAACTGAGACTTATAAAAGCTATTGTTCATGAAATCTTGTACTATTCTGAAATTATCATTTTGCAGATATCTGTAAGAGATGATGGATACAGAGACAGAATGTAAATGAGGCTGAGAATTCAACCACACCACATTTCTTAGTAATCAATTTATGCAAAAATAAACTGCATTACCTGGGAGGTCTATATTCTGGCAGTTTATAATGTGCCAGTTTTTTCTTTTCCGCCAGACCAGCATAAATATAATAAAAAATATGGAAATTTTTCTCTCCTCTGAAACAATAGAAACAACAAACTGGTTTAGTAATGTAACTATATTACATTTACTGATGACATACTTGCTATTATTAAATGTTACTTTAATAACAGGCAAGGAGCATGCAAACTGAGAGAGGACTCTGAAAGCAGCTTTATTACACAAGGTCGTGTGAACTGAAGGCCTTTGCTGTGCCGCTGTGTGTTTGTTCTGAAGCTGCCAGGGCGGCTGCTCAGTGCTACGAGCAGCTACGAGCAGCTACAAGCAGCTAAATGCTGCTCTGCCTTTGGTGCAATTGGTAGATGCTGGGTGAGATCTTGCACGTTGCTCACCCGCTCGCATCAAATGGGCTGCTTAACCTCCAGGTATTTTTAAAAATCTTCTGACCGTGGGAGAGCTATACACTCCTGATTCACTGAATCCGGTACGTTTGCTATGTCCTTTAGCCCTGAACCAAGAAAGCACATAAGCAGACGTTCAGCAAAGAGCCTTATGACTTGGCACGCTTTATTTAAATGTTAGGTGTCCAAACCCAGGACAGAAGGTTTATTTGCACATCCAAGCTTCCTGTGCACCTTATGAGGAAGACCTGGATGCTTAGGAGGAAATCTGTAACCACCACTGAACCCTGAGATGGTCAAGTCAGTCACTGTGAAATGGCAAAAAGGAATTATGTTCAACCCCCTGGTTTCTGTATGACCTGAGGCGTGTTGTTTCAGGAGCACCATTACAGCCTTCTGTGAAATGGGATCAGAGCCCAGTGCACTCCTCCCTGCATAGGGATGCCTAAATGAGAGTCCAGTGCCAACTTAGTTTGCATATTTTACTGTGGACAGTCAGTAGTAGAAACCAAGACCAAATTATGGAGTAGGAGCAGATGCCTTATCTTCCCCCTTAATATCTCACCCATTAGGGTGCATAGCTGTGCTTTGTGTGCTCTCTGAAAACCCACTGTGTCCTGATGGTTCGTGTATTATCTTGGAAAGAAGAGGAGAACCTGTAGGTTCAAAATCTCTTGACTTGAAGTGGAACTTAGGTCTCCTGTTTTCTGGGCAATCAGTCACAGGATTTCTGCAAAAGTCATTTCTCGCTCTCCATGTGAGTTTGGGAGTCATGTTGTCCCAGAAGATTTTTAAAAATACCTTGGAAGTTCATGCCTCAAAATTTAACCTCCTACAGTGGCTCTTACGCTAAACACTTTGGAGGTATTTCCTTGTGAATTCAGACATCTAAACACCCACCCAAACAGCACCGGAGGCACCTAAATACTTTGCTGACTTCCTGACTCAGCATGTAGCTAAATATAAATACAAACTGACAGCCACAGAACAACAGCCACAGCCCATGAAAAGTTATGAAAAAAAGCGGTATTTTACGGAAAAATCTGATTTAATTTTGAAAAATCAGTGTGCTTATTTTCAACTGGGGAAAAAAACCCCACCATTTCATAAAATTGCATCTAACTTTAAATTGGTTATTGAAACATTCCAAGCGATACTTAGATGTTCTTCATACCACAAATCGAAAACAAGCAACAAGGTCATGCAGAACTACAGAAAGAGTAAAAATGAGTAAGAGACCAGCATGGGAAAAAATTTAAATCAGTGACAACATTCCTTGTCTCAAACTCTGTTTTTCCTATTGTTATTATGGCAGAAATGGAGTTGCCAAAATATTTATTACCTGGATGTGTGGATGAAAAATATATGTCAATAATTTAAATTAAATGGAAATGCTATTTAATTTTTTTGTCATTCTATATTATGAGATACACAGATGACAGATAGATCTGTTCTGCGTTTGGTCCATAACACTTTATAACCAAATCCTACTAGATGTTCCAAAATGGAAAGCAAGCACTTTGTAAACAAACAAACAAACAAAAAACTACAATACTACAGGAAACATAGAGGAATTAAATCCAAATGATATACTTGACATAATACTGCAAACTTTTACAAAGAAATTTATAACTGAACTATTAGAAAGTTTTTAGTTCTTTACATATTCTGATACACTTTATATATCACATCTTCATTTTCATGAGATTTGTTTAAATAGCAATGAAAAAAAAAATCAGGAGTAGTTTTCAGCTCCCTTCAAGATTTATAAGCTATTCATATATAATTTTTAAGAAAAAAATCCCAGTACCTTATTCATCCTCATGTTGTGATCCAAGATAATTTCCTGCATTGTAGGTCTACTCTGTAACCTTCAATTTAGGTCAAATATAATTTGTATACTTACACTGCCTGGTGGACAACTCTGGATTTTTCAAGTAGATACTCTGAAATCTGAGCTCCTACTACAGTGCCACCGCAAGTGAATTTCATTTCCAAATATTTTCCAAATCTGCTTGAGTTATCATTGATGATAGTGCCTGCATTCCCAAATGCTTCTACGAGGTTATTCACCTGGAGGATCTTCTCCTGTAGAGTCCTGTTATTAGCCTAGATATGAAAAATATATTGCTTAAAATTATCAGCAATCATTGACAGACATTCATTCTTAAGTGTTTCTTTCCGCTTCTATTTGGTATTCTGAAGTGCAACATCATCATGGCAGCAATTCCCATGTGAATCTTACGGGAAAGAAGGCATGTATATATCATGAAACCTCTCAGAATATAGCAATCTGCAGAACTAATGGCTGGCTGGAAGAGATAACACACATAAAGATAACAACAACAACCAGAACTAATCAATTTCTGTGGTCCAGCACTCTGAGCTGGCTGGCCTGCTTTTAGGATCCTTGTTAGCATCTGCTGGCTGCTGTGCAGCACCGTACCAATAGATCAGTTTGCTTGCATCACACCTGGGACATGCAAAAATGGCATTTTGTTTAGACAGTTCTGGTTGTCGCTTCCCAGAATGTCCTTGTCCCACTGACAGCAATCTGGTTGCAGAAGGAGGTGAAAAGCCAGAAGAGGATTTTATTCAGTACAGTTTGGGTGATTTGAAGACACTCAGTTAAACAAAGGACAGACTGAGTCACAGCCCTCAATGCAGTGGGTACTTCCGTGTGGAATGCCCAAATATTTTTACATTACCCTACTTCAGGAGGGAGGAAGGGGTAGATTGATCAGCATCATGTTCCCATCTGACCTTAGAGAAGTTCTTTGGAATATGTATTACAGTCTCACCCCCCTACCAATGCCCTGTCTGTAGGTTCAGTTGACTGGGCCTAAAATAGCAAAGCCTTGTGGAATAATTCTCTCTGAAACATACCTTGCCCAGGACAGTGAGCTGCTGAACCAGAAGATGGGCGCTCTGCGTCTTGCCAGCTCCACTTTCTCCAGAAATAACGATACACTGCAGAGAACAAGAGTGTGTCTCTGAGGCCATTACATCTCTCAGCCTGGCAAAGGATATAATCAAGACACCTCATCTTTACCTGATCGGAGTTGTACGTCACCATGGACTGATAACCTATGTCAGCAACAGCAAAAATATGAGGAGGGTTGGCAGTCCTTTTCGCTCCAATATACAGTTTGGAATGCTAAGTGTAAGAAAAATGAAAACATTATCAGTGTCCCTTATTTTTTTTTTTTTAATAGAGTTTGGTTTTATTTTCAGATTAGTGTTCAGCATGCTGAGGTTACTAGCAGTCGTGTTTTCTCAGTGACGTGTTACTGCACTCACTACACCATGAATCTGTATGCACTTAGTATTATAAGAACTGCTAAAAAAGATGAAGCACAATTTTGTATCATGTCAGCCCTGATTATGCTATTAAACTCAAATTATTAGAAGAAAATTGAATGTTGCCAGACATCAAGGACCAACTTATAATTTCATTTCATTTGTACTTCACATCCTTTTAGTATTTCTGCACAATCTTGATATAGAAACTTAAGATCTTTTCTGTACCTGTAGTATTTGATAATTAATAATGCCAAATTATTATATGATCAGACTTTCCTATCTGTCCCCTTTTGTATAATGGGGAGGAAAATTCACAAAAGTTAAAATTTTACAGGGTTGCTTTGTGAACTGTTTGATCAATTAAATAGCTACGGCTTCCCCAGCAATCTTCGAAGGAAATGCTCCTAGCTCCTACCTCCAGCCATTCACAGAAGTTCTCCATGGGAAGTAAAGTAGAAGAAATGCTTCCTCCCATAAAGAGGAGTAAGATTCACCTGAAAAAATGCACTTATCTGTACAGATTCTACTTCTGAACTCGCTGCTATGAGCAGCCAGCACCTTTACACTCCGTGGGGTTCTAGTCAACAAATCTCATGACGTTTAGTGCAATTTTTCTCATCCTAGAATGAATATTGAAAGTCACTAGAAGACTAACAACATAAAAAATCCTGTTTCTATCCACTGGTTAAAAAGGATGACTTGCTCAGATATAGATGTTTGTGTTTTAGACATGTTATAGACAAGATCTACAATATAGACATATCAGAAATTGTATTTTTTTGAGGTTTTTACTTCTGTGCTGACATTCAGCACATGATAAAGACGTGTCAACATGCACTTGAAGGGATAACTGCATTGGTAATCCTGTTTTTCAGAGTGAACTGAAGTAAATCCCAAGAATCGGATATATATATTCATATTTTAATGGAAATGAAAGCTAGTTTAGAAGAACCAAACCTAGATTTTCATACCTGTGAAGAATAAATATCTATGTTCCTAAATGGATTGACAGCGATGAGAATGTCCCCAACATATGTGTAGATCTGATCCTTGGCGTAACCCTTCTGCAACTGCTCTGTTACTGTATTCTGATGGAGAAAGAATAGGAGCATTGAATCACATGGGGAAAAAAAGAATATTAGGACAATATATACAATATTTATATAGTTACAATGACTGAGGATAGAGAGGGAAGGTATTAATAGTCAGGAATGCAACTGATCATGATCAAAAGTGAGTAATACTTTCAAACACACTGGCATTCCTAATTTTTTGTGTTCAAACTCACAATATATACTTATAGAACCCCAAGTGGCTGTAGAAAAATGAGTTAATAAGTACTGCTTTAATTCATTAATCAAAGGTTTCCAAGAGACCGCCCTGTCTTCATTTCTAATGCTACAGCTTCATGTAACTCAAGTAAAAGCCATATCCTTGAATTCATAGCTGCCATTACAGCTGCTCTAACAGTACTCTCAGTTATGATAAAACACAGATGTTCAATTATTTGGATTCTATTAATGTAAACAATCAAGCATCTTTCTACATTAACAACCAGTATCTGCTGTGATTGTTCTTTGCTGCTGTAGAGACAGTTCTCCCTGAACCAAGAAAAAAGAAAGGCCTATCAGCAGCATACTCAATTTCTTAACATAATTTCCCTCTCCTTCTTCTGCATACAGAGCTGGGTATGTAAAGTGCCTGGTTAGGTTTCCAATCAAAACAGGACAAAGAACTGGATGAAGAAATTCAAACCAGCCTTGAGACTATTCTGAGGTCTCTGTGAAGATATTTAGGCCCTATTCCCACTGGAACAGAATGACCAGCAGCAGAGGACAACAGAAGGAACTGGTATGCCTCCGCATCCATCTGTTCACAGTGTTGTGCACTTAAAATTAAAAAAAGTGCACAGGTTAATGCCCTTAAAACCCGAATCCTCAACAGTTGAAGAGGTTACATTTCCTTTGTAGGAAAATACAAGGAGAAAACCCTGGTTTTCCATTGCCGTGACAAACTCTTTTTGGTTTTGAATGCTATCTTGCTTTTGGCCATAACCAGTTTCATATTAACAGAATTTTTAGGGGCACTACTGCCCTTTTTGAAATTATTTCTTGCACCAATAGAAGGTCTCCTGTTTTGCTCTTCTGATGGGACCATCTAAACTGGAAGAAAAGTTTGAATGGAAGAAAGGAGATAGCTCTGAGAAGCTGCCATTCATATGTGAAATAGGTTTTAAACTGGATTGCATTTAGAAAATCACATAATCAAATGATGCCTTTAGGTGAAGGCTTCCTAAGGACTTCCCTGAGAATGCTCCACCTCTGAGGAGATGGAATTCATGGTTCATCTGGGGTTTTTTTGTGTCTTCTCTTTAGCTCAGATTGTTTTTTATCTTTTGCCATGAAGCATATAAACAGTCTTGCTAGCATATGGCTATTCCCAATACGAAAAAAAAATGCTTAACTCTGAGCTTTGTGCAGCAGATGAAGTTTGGGTTAGCTCAATTAGTATTAAGGAAACATTAAGCTACTACAGCCAAGCTCTTGGGTGATGGAAGATGTTCTGTGAGCTGTTAGCACTATGTAGTTTTCCAGCTCAAGAGGTACATTCAGTATTCCAAATGTATTGACGAAGATGCAATATACCAAAGAAGTTCTACAGTTAAAAGAATGTGAATTATAGCCTATGCACAACCCGGTAGAGGAAGAATGACAGTTGTTTACAACCACTTGTGGCCTCTAAGACCTGCAGATAATGTGCCGTGGCCTGATTCTTCTTTCTGGTTTTCAAGCTTAAAGCATAAACACAAGACTCTCCCCCTCCCTTATGCATGTTTCCCTGCTCCTAGTGGATTCATTTTCAAAATTCTACCACCCAGTGAGATTTGTATCAGTAATTATGCCAAAAGTTCACCGGAAGGCATTGACAGGCCAGAGCCCCAGCTGACATGAATTGATCTCAATGCATCTCCACACCAAAGGAAGTCAGTGAGAACCCAGCCTAGGAGAGTACAGGAAGCCAGTTTAAGACAACTCTAGATGTCCAAGCAATAGGGAAGAAGGTACTTGTTCTTGGACCTGGACCAATTTCAGGTTAACCCATCACTGCAGATATTTAGCTGTAATAAAATCCAGCGATATAAATCCTGGTAAGCAGATGGTGCTACAATACTGTTTAGTCTAAGGCTGTAACTGCAAGAGGGTGTTTTATCTTTGAGTTGGAACCATTCCTGACACAGTAAATCTCATCTAAAACATTTGGCATAAACTGGTAAAATGCCATTGCACACTTACACAATTGAAGTGTTGTGTTGACTTGAAAATCAACAGCATACCATTGTGTTTTAATAAATGATTACTGATCTTCAGGAAATGTGAAAAAGGAGGTTCTTACCTCATCCAGTACCTCCAAGGTTGCTAAATCATCTACCTCTTCCTGGTTTGAAACTAGTGACTTACTGTAGTTCCCTTTCTTAGTATGAATACGTTCAAATCTAGAAAAGAAAGACATGAAATCTCCTGACATAAGGAAACACAGAGCAGATCTTGCATCTGTAACCATCTTGGAAGACAATTCAACCAAAACATTCCAGCTTTCCACTGTTCTGATTCAAATATAGCAAATGTTTAAATAACAGGACAGGATATAACTTCTTAGTGCAGCACACCTGTACTTGACAATTAAAAATCTATGGTTTGATCCCACAACTGACACCATGACGAACTTTTTCTCCATACAGATTCCTGCTTGATCACACCCGTACTTCAGCTGCACTGGAGCTATGCAGTACAGGGGGAAAAAAAACCCATATTTATAAAGCCTGTAACAGTCAAACTCTGGCACCTACCTGCAAAAAGAAAAACAACCCAAATAAAAATTATGGATAGGACAAAACAGGGGTGTATGATGAAATAGTATGGCAAAGGTGACGCAGACAAAGCATTCAGGATGGAAACATTTATAGCTTAGTAATGACAATGCTGTAAAGCCTGGCCAAGACGGCCACACTGTAGAGCAAAGTTCTACAGAGTCACTAAGGTCTGTGAAATACATCCTGACCAAGAAGAATTTTCTTGGACTCTACAGGAAAAAAAATCATACAAAATAAGGAAACAAAAGTTTAAATCTTTTTCTTATCAGGGTTAAACTTCAATTAAGTTTGTCTTAAATTGAAACTTCTTTTCTCTGTAAAACAAACCAAAGAAAACTTTATGCAGTCTTACAGAAATCAGCAAGAAAATTCCCAGAGCCTTGGATCATTCTCTATCCATGAGTAAAGGCTTCTGCTAAACAAAGCAAAAGCAGCAGAAAATGCAAGGTTTACAGCTCAAATTAGTTATACTTGCTTTATGAGATGGGGGAAAATCAGGGAAAGGAAAACTGGATAAACGACAGCAGAGTTCACAAGCACTCAGGTGTGCAATACAGCATAAGCACAGAAAGACTCCATCTCCTGGTATGACCTCACTCTCCTTAATACTAAAGGTAGGAAGGCACCTCTCAAACACATAGAACATATACCTTGGAAAACTGAGACAGCAGGAAAACTGTGTTGTATGAAACACACTCTTTACCTTGATTCCAGATAAGACCAGGGAAATCCTTTATTTAATTTTGACATTTGGATATATGGCATGAGTAAAAGCAGAGAGGTGTTTGCTACCCAGGGCAGAACTTTAACATACAACGAACAGAGGACAGGAAAAAGGCGGCAGTTGCACCAAGACAGAAAGTTAGAATGAATGAACATCAGACTGAGGGAGCAAGCTAAGAGACTTCTGAACTCCCACAGTAAGATTTACTGCAGAGTTTCATGGGCTGTACCCATTTCACAAATATCACCTACTTCACGGGTGCTACTTCAGGTCACGCAGGCTGCACACTGATGAGGGATGCAGGTGCAGAAAGTCAAGCAGGCACCCACTTGGCATTAGGTACTGATTGCCAGGACTGAGAAGGGGCTGGAAGAAATGGGCAAATGATGCCCTCCCAAACTGGGACTGCAATCAAGATGTGAATGATGGAAATGTGGGCATGAGTGCACTTCATCTAGCACTTCTTTCAATTCGTCTTGTCTCTAATAATTGTCCCCTGAGGGTGACAGAATGGCCTGTCCTCACCCAGGTGCCACTAATGGAGCAGTTTCTTCCTCCCTCAGGGAGATGCCAGATAGTACTGGAGTCTTTCCACAGTGGAAAGGCAGGAGTTTAACACCCGCCACAGCTGACCAATTCTGCAGCCTTAATATCAAGACAAATGTGTAAGATTTCATTGCAAGAGCTAGCATAGTTTCACGGTCTCTGTGCCAATATTGCAGCCCAATACCCAGTGTGGAGGGTAAGTGACCAGGAGGCACCACAAACAGTACAGATCAAGAGGACCTGCATTGCCCTAATGGAAGAGAGGGACCAAGTCTTGCCAGTTTTACACCCAGCTGTTTTACAGACTGTTGTTGGGACCCTGGAGCTGCATGGGAGAGCAACCCACTTCCAAACATTTTCTTTCTTTCAGTATTTACCAAAAGCCAAAAAAGCCTGTTGCAGATACAGTTATAAGGATGACGGTGAGGCTGAATTGCACAGAGGTGAAAAGCCATGGGAATACTACAGTGCAGTGCCTTACTACTGCCACGCAACACAGGAGATGCAACGTGTGGCTCCATTTCCACATGAGCACTGTAAATAGACAAAAAGAGATGCAGGAAGAGAGCACGACTCTGTGGGGGGAACTAAGGCAGCTTTTGCTGCAATAAATCCATAACCAGACTGTGGTTTGGTGTGTGTTTAAATATGTTGAAGCAGAAAACACATGGGAACAGAAGCAGGCAGCCTTAAAAGGAATGGGTCTGATGTGAAGCAGGCGTCTTTCCTTTGGAACACTTTTGTATTGCGAGAGCTATCCTGGTTGTACTGTCCTTGCAATAACTCTCTGAGAAAATTTTTGGTTGTATGCACCCACAGGTTGTATTAAAAAAGATGTGGTAATATTAAGATTGAAATTAACTCTTCAGCCTTGCATGGTCTGCTGCTACTTGATTTGTATTTACCAGCTAAAGGGTATTACTGCATTCAAAGCCAGGGGTCCAGGCAAAATCCTGCCCCCTCAATACCACCCCCCTCAAATCCTATCCCCTCTATAACCCACGCTCCTATTTATACTTCTTTTTAACAGTTTTCATCGAAAATTTGAATTTGGATAGTTGAAACAATTTCTTCGTTGTTCCTGCAAGAAGGCCATTTTGTGTCCAGAGGATGCATCTAACATCAGCCTGATTTGAGGAAGCCCTATCAACATGCACATGAGGGAAGGATGCGGGAAGTGCAGGACTATGTAAAGCTCTGCTGCTCTATTTTTTCCATTGCCAAAGGAAGACCCAAAAGAAGACATCTGTCAAGTTATGCTTTCCATTTCTGGTGAAATTGTTACACATTGAATACACTTTTTTTTTTTTTAAGTGTTACTGCATATCAGTGAGAGAGTAACATTTCCCAAGATTTGTTTCAATTACTATTTTTTGTTTAATGTAAAAGTTAGGAACTGCCTTGCAGGCAGGGAGGGGAGTGCTCCAGTCATGGAGATTTTTCTTTTTTTTTTTCTTTTCTTTTAAGAAAATGATCTCTTATTTATGCCAGGGAAGTTTAATTACGTAAAATTGATTCTCTTCTAATCCTCTTCAGCTGACATTATGAGAACACTAGTTCTTGTTAAACCAGATTATATTCTCCATTCTCAAGAGTACAGCAGAGCGGCAGATTTGCAGAACACAATATTTTTCTGCTTTGCTGTCAAAGGGCACAGACCCCTCAAGGGCAGTTATACTGCTTCACTTGCTAAAACTCCAACCATTTAAAAAACCCACATCGGTGCTATTGACATCAATGCTGAAATTTCATTATTGTCACGCACAAAGACATCGTGAACTGAAATAACCATGTTTCTCTGCTCTGTTCAGAAATTATTTGTTGGAGGCATTAGATCTTACAGCCTTGCTCGACAAGCAATTCAAACAGCTAAAGGCCAGAAACATCAACCCAGTATGGACAAGAAAATGAGTCAAGGCAGCATTGTTTCTGTGTATCCTCCTTCACACCCCCTCGCTTATCTTTCAAGATTCAGTTAAATCAAAAAGAGGCAACTGCAGCTTTTTCTGCTTCAAATTGTCAGAACGTATTTAAAAGATTTCTGATAGTTCCAAAAATACCATGAAAAGGGAAGTGTGACTCACGATGCCCTGTTGAACTCTCTGCCTAAACTGGTTGCAGAATCATCTACAGACTGAGAAGTGACAGGAAAAGGGCTGGCCTTAGTCTGGGTGTAAAGAAGAAACTAAAAATAATCAAGTTTTCTTTAAAGTGAAGGTGGGAACAGCAGTACACCTCCCAGCAGTTACAAACAGCATTAAAAGTGACAAATGGAAAAGAAGCAACACAGAGAAAAACCAGTACAGAACCTGTCATTGCTGGTGATTCTATTTCTCTGGAGGCTGCTCAGAGTAATAATAATTCACACTTAAAATCAAAATTTTGTCTTCCACAGATGTAGCTGGTAAAAAATGCTTAAGTAAAACTACAGTCTTCTATCCATGCAAAATCTGTACCTGAATTTAGAAAACTGTACTGATAGACTCCAGCTGCATCTGCACAAAGCTTTGCAGACAAACCTGTGCTCCCTCTCTGCTGAAATGGCTGCACAGCAGCGGCTGCAGTCTCAGGGAGCTGTGTTCAAGCTTATGCAATGCTGCCCAGCTGAGCTATGGGGCTTTTTGGTTCAGAAGTGGCTCGTGGCCAGCCAGGTGGGTCATGTCCTGGTCTGCACAATCTGTCTGTCAAAATCTGTGCTGGTGTACCGTGCCCTGCAAAAATGCAAATTATTGGTCTTTCACGATAGGCTCAAGAAATGTCTGCATCCCTGACAAATTTCAGGGAAAAATAGGTATTCTTAAATGAACAAATAAGATATCTCTAAAAGGACTCTTTGGGATTAGTTCTTTGTTGCCCTCATGATTCAGGCCCATGCTCCACTGTCAGAACCATACTGGGAAGTCAAAGAGGAATCTCCAAATGCGAGCAACACCTGGCTAGGTTTTCCACCTTCAGGAGAAAAGAGCTGCTGAGCAAGTGGGCTGATGTAAACAGTAAATTAGCAGTTGCAGAGCATTAATCTCAGAGAGTCCTGAATGCAGGAGGAACTTCTTGCTCCTGTTCTGCTTCAGGAGGTATTCTATTCTCCATTCAGGCATTGCTGCTGACCATGGTATTGTATGGAAGAAGACTGGAACCACATTCTTACTCTGCTGTAGAGATGTGTATTAGCTAGAAGCATTTGGGACCAGAGACCTGTTTATTCTAAAGCCTGTGTTGCCAGAATCGTTTTATTGTTTCTACAACCTAGAGCAATTTGCAGCATAGCCATCCTACATAGGAGTGTCCTCAGTGCAAGAACACATGGTCCTTGTTGGTTTGACAAAGTCCACACCGAGTTACAAGAGAGGAGAAATAGCCTGAATTGCTCGAGGATTAGCCTGGAACTCCAAAGCCCCAATTTTAAGCCCCTACTCTGACACAGATTTCATCTGGAGACCTTGATCAAGGCAGCACTGGACTCTGTGTGAGCTATCTTACTCTGCTGCTCATACTGCCTTTGTCAAGCTAGCGTGGTGATCTCCTACTCTCCACTACAGCCTGCACTGCAGAGTTGAGCTTGAAGGATTGTTATAAGCTGCTTTCAAACTGGCAGGATGAGTCAGAGGGAGAAAGAGAGAACACCCAGAAAATAAGTGAGATAATTCTGGGCAATCAGGGAAAGTAATGGAAGAAAACTGTATGGTACTCCCTGCTTGAAATGCTGATGAATAAATTGACAACCACTTCTGTGCATGTCGTACATGAACATCTATGAACCTACCTCCTTGAAGTATCCAAACAGTTAAACAGAGCAGTTCTTTAGCACCCTGTTACTGGATTTCAGTGTTATCCCTACATGGTCAATATGGAAGTACAAACTCTTAGGATAATTCAGCTCACCCAAAAGTCCTTGCTCTCATTCATTTTGCATTAGAATGTCTCCTTCTCCCATATTTATTTAGAGGGCATATAAAGATGAGGCTCTTGGGGACCAGAGTCAGTTGCTGAAATCTAGGTGCAGTGAATATCCCTCACAGCTCATTCTGGAATGAGTCATAATTCCAAGAAAATGCATGTACTAATCACTGCATATTTCTGAAGAGATTATTGTGAAAGCAGCCAAGATTAAGACAGCCGAACAACTCAAGATAAAAGTCTTACAAGCCTGACTGTCAGGTGTAGATGCGACAGCTCTGAAGGCCATTTCAAAGACAGCTATTTCAGTTGCAAAGTAAAACTTTTTACAATGCAGTTTTTTTCCCCTCATTTGGCCTATCAAGAAGGGTATTTTTAGAACAGTTTTTGGGTATATGCTGCAGCGCTCATTTCTAATAATTATTTTCATCACTAATTATAAATTTTAACAGCTATAATGTGACTTACAACAATGTAAGTATGTGATTGACGGATTTTCTAAAAAAGAAGGGAATCTTAAGCAGCGTCCAAAGGTGAAAGACCAGCCTCAAATGAGGTTATTGTTTCTTTAAGAATTTGTCTTATTTTCATTAAAGATTGTGCAATAAATTCCATTGTGATGCTTTTTGTGACACTATCAACAAAACAAGAATTGAAATACTGGATTTAAAGAGCTAGGTAGTCCTAAGGACTGGAGTAACAGATGTGGGATGCAGGTTATTGTATAAAACCTCAAGATCAAATTACTAGGATGTAACAGAATTATTTCTACTAGTTGTAAGTTCATCAACTTGAAAGTACTGAGGGAAAAGAAGTATCAAGATGATTGCGAGCCATCAACCACTCTGAAAAGAGGCACATACCACCTTATGAAGTTGCACAACGAAACAGGCTTTTCTTACTACAGCCATGATAAAGGCAACCCCTACAGAAGCCCAAGACCCTTGTCGTGAAAGTGACTCTGCTCACCAGGAATTCACAGTACAGTGAGAACCCAAATGCTAAAGAACAAATGAAATAACACTTAGTATGCAACCTGGCCTGCTTCACCTACTCCTTAACATGAATTTATCTCCCATAACTTACTTCATAATTCCAAAAAGCAGATTTTAGAAACACTTCAGTCCAGATGCTACAGGAAGATCTTAAACTATTAAGGGACATTTTTTCACACTCTTCCCATTGTAATTTCTCCAATGTGAGATCTGAGCTAGGAAGGGTTAAATTGCAAACAGATTTTTTTAGCATCCAGAAGTGATGACTTCAAAGGAAAATATATTGCAGTTGCTCAAAGTCAAAAAGTGGAATCTTATGAAGGTCATTGCTAGGATTCATGCTTTTTTGAGCCTTGAGTAGCACAAGACATGTTTGTGCTATAAGACTCAGTTCAGAGGCTACCAAAAACCAGGTACAGTCTTCCACCACCTTCATTAAGCCTGGAGAAGATCTATGGCATATTGCTGTTTAAAGTTCTGTCAGCATAAGTTGAGATTTCTCTGGTTACCCAGGAGGTTGGTGGGCTGTATTTCTCTTGCTAGGTGTTTGGAAAGGATGCAGCACAACGATCTAAAGCTACGTTCTTCTTCACAACAATAACAATAATGGGAATGTTCAGAGGGCTCAGTGCAATGCCCTAATGACTCAGTGACTCTTAAATATTAGAAAATATCTCAGGAACAATGGTGCTAACAGGAGTGAGGGCGGCCCCACTCTCTGCCTAGAGATCACACCCTTCCTGAGCAGACATGGTACATAAAGATTAGATCTCAGGACATAGCCTTCTGCAAAAACCTCTGAGAATGCGACATAACTAATACGATCTCTTCTACCTGAACTTTACCAACTGCAGTCAGCAAATAAGATGACAAGATCACAGCTGCAACAACAAGACTGCCACTGCAGAAGGCAGAGCCAAAATATAGTTCAGCACAGTGGGCAAAACCAGTGATTCGGTACGGACTGAGCACAAGAATGGTGTACACACGAAGATCCAGTGATCAGGCCTCAGCTATTAACTTCCAGACTTTTTAATTTTTTCTTTTGTAGTACAAAATATTTATTAATAAAGTATAATTTGAAGAGGAGAGGAAACACATACTGAGAAAATAACCGGATTCCTTACTTTCAGCTTTAAGTTGACGTTACCAGATTTCTTGGGTTTATATGGCATGCTCATTTATACAACAAAACACAGATAGGAGAATTTCTTCCCTCAGTGGAAGGAAGGGTTCTTTAATCCCTTAAACTATCTGCCTCCCGGTGACAGCAAGCAGGAGAACTATGCCTTCAAATTATGGACCAAGAGAGCGTGAGCTGGAGATCAAGAGGGAGCTTAACATGAAAAGTTGCCAGCAATTGGTGAAGGTCAGGAATTTCACAGTAGAGCCCTAACACATCAGTGTAAAAACAGTCCTAGAACAGGACAATCATGGAAAGAAAGCCAGGAGATTTTAAGATGAGACTCTTACAGGTGACTCGTCACTACACAGCCTATGTCTTTAATCTGAATCAGATTTACATGGTACTTCTGTACAGACTTCTGTTGACAACATTTGCTCTGTGCAGACTGAAGGTCAGAAGACACATACGATTAGTATTTAAAGACTTTTTAAAAAGTATGACTACTGAATTCAAAGATCTTTTTATCATACAACAGAAGAAAAAACAAATGCCATTCTGTAGTAACGTTCTTTGCAGGCCTGGAATTCTAATTTCTTCTACAGTGAAATGATGTACATACTTTACTACAATTTCAGCTACTGGAAAATAATCTCTGCTTTTCTTACTTTTACAGAGATAGCACTAAATACTAAAATGGGTATTCTTACTGTTTCTAGGAGAAGGCTAATTTTTTATGCATTCACTGCTATGAAAGACAATCTTCCAGCAAATGTAGTCAATAAATGTGTTAAAGCTGAAGTGATTGTATGTACAGTGACTGTGAAATGTGACTTTTACTTGCAGTCTTTCATACTACCTTAACTGATCTCAGGTATGGAAAGACTCGGTTAAAGCGATGCAAATAAGATTTAAACTAGTATCAGCCTACTTGTTAGTATTTTAAACTGCTGAACTGAAATATGGACACTACACACCAAGCTACTAGTTTAACCATACCATTTAAATTACACCCTTAATTAAATAAGTAATTTTTTGGCAGAGATTCAGATAAATTATTTTTATTTTCAGACAGAAAATTACATCTTCCTTTGGGAACATTTATGTAGAAATTACAGTTGATCAACTGTAAAAGCACAGGGAACTTCATCACATAGTAATACATTCCCTTAAACTCTGGTTAATAAAACACAGTCTAAACAGGATGGAGAAAGAGCCAATAGATCATCCTGTTCCTGTGCCATTTGACTGTTCTACGCACATGTAAATTGGGCCACTTTCTTTCTGTTTGTATTGTATAGGAAAAGAAAGTTTGTGTCATTTGCTTTATGCAGCATTTACGTGAAAAAAAAAATGAAAGGATTTTGAAAAGAAGAATAGGATTTGAAAGAAAACAAACATTCTATTAATTATCATGACCTTTTTTTACTTCTTTGACTTAGAAGCTTCATCTTCAAAAATTATTTAGGCTTTGAAAGGACTAGTGTCACAAGTGTTAACAGGATTTAAATTCAGGTAATTTAGTGTTTTGGACTTATTTTACCACATATCATTCCCCTGTGTTTTACAAATAAATACTTTTTAAAGTCTGGAGTACGTTACTGTTTTAATGCTCAGCACTGGCATCCCATAAGCTTATTTCAATTCCAGAATCTTTCTGGATTAAGCAAATGTCAAGTCTGCACCATATAGAACATACAAATCCAGACTGAGGCTTAAATATAAGACAACTGCATAGATTTTTACTGAAATTCCAGAAAAGAGAAACTAGTACTAATCCCACATCCACTTACACAAAGCCTATGAAAACTTGAAAATCACAAATTATCTAGAAATATGGGGTTTTATTATTCTCTTCAAAGGACAGAGTAAACAAAAAATTCTCCAAGATCAGAACTGAAGACTGCTGTATATGTTGTCACTATAAATATGTGTGAAAGGAAATGTGGCAGATTTTAGCAAGCTTTTTCTATACAGATGATAATGCCAAAATGTCTTTTAAATTTTATGTTCCATGTAAAAAATAATAAAATTGTCATCCTTTACCTTGAAGCACAGGAGAAGTGGGACTAGTAATAATACATCAATACCAATCTTGTACTACCTTTCACACCTGATACATTACCTCAGTGTACCAGGTGGTGGGGTTTTTTAAATCGCAAAATTGAGCCAAGCCATTTTCAGTTGTTTTAAGTAAAAGCCATCAGGTGCTAAGTGATTTATATAGAACTGATATTACTAAAGATTAGGAGAAAAAAGAAAGCATCTATTCAATAAGACATAAGATTTGAAGTTTGCAAAATAAGATCTACCACTTCTTCCAGTCAGTAGCATCCAATTCTTGCAGGAACCTGACTGGTTACTTTTAGCAAACTTGCTTAAACTGGAACATTAGCTGATGATGGAAATATAAGAAAATGCCAAATATTAATTTCACGTAACCTTAGCTTTCTGAAAGATGGGGTCCTAATCTGCATCTTGAGACACAGAAGAAAGGGGCGTGAATCATTATGGCCCTCTCTTTTCATTGGCTCTATAGGTGACCTCAAAGATTAAGCTCTCCACTTTAACAAGCTAAAGTTACGAGAGATGAATCTTTCTCTGAGCAGTAGCCATTCAAGTATCACAATTGTTGCAGCTGGTCTACTTTTTAGCTACTTTTACCTTGCCTTTTCAGTGACTCCCATTTGTTGATGAACATCAATAAATTCCATGAGTTGCCTTTGTAGCACGTTTTCTTTTCCTTCAATTTGCTTAATAAAATCATGCTGCAAAAGAGTAGATACTGTCGGACGCTTCTCATAATCTTTAGTCAAGCACCTGTGCTGGCAGAAAAAGCATATGATCACCGAGAGATCACTGTGAAGTCTGGAAATGCTTGTCTGTAGTTCATTCATACCTCTGTAATAAATACACCTGTCTTAATCACAACAGCTCTCTACTGAAAATTGTTAAGACTTCACAGAATTGATGAACCCAAGAAGTTAAGTTACTGCATTTTAAAACAAAATAGTCTTTAAATTAAGAAAAGCAGAAACATCAAGTGTGTTAAAATTCTGTTATTTTGTGTTTTAAATCTGGAGCGTCACTTGGAAGTCAAACTGGATTTACAAATGTCGTTTTTAGGTTCTTAAGGACAAGTATTAGTAGAAACAGATTTCCAGAGAGAATACAAAGATATTTTACACATAACATTTACACATGTTCCATATTCAGCTACAGTGGTCTCAGTTGTTACTCACTTGTTAATGAAGTCATTGAATTCAGGTGACCACAGTTCAGGCTGCTGTAGTGTTGGAGGAGGATTCCTGCAAAGGTCAGTGTGATGATAAGTTAATAAGCTACTCACTTGACAAAAACAGGCTGAGTAATGAGTTTTAGAAGGCCACTGAAAAAAGATACTGATCTCCACTGGTAAAAAAAGCATGGGTAGACGATATAATACCTCATGGGTTCTCCGACTTTACATAACTAACAAGAAGAAATAGCATGGAGGTGATCTACTAAGCGTAGCTAAGAATCACTATAATTTTTTATATCAAATCAATAAACAGAAATGAAAATAAAAATTAATCACTATTCATTTGTAATGGCAAGTTTCTCTTTTCAAGGCTGAAACAATATAGTTTCTTAAGATAATTTTAAAAAATAATTTCTATTTTAAGTTTTCCCAGAAGGACTGAATTAATCACCCTGCTGAACAAAGTGTCAGAAGGAACTAGCTCTTTATTAACAATTTCTCATTCATCAGAAGATAATCAGAAGTGAAGGACTAAATACAGATCTATTATAAATATATACTACTACTTTATTTTCTGTTGTTAGAGCTGTTTATTCTAGGTATTAATTTGGTTCAAATTGTTTTAACAGTCATCTTCCATTCAAACAGAAGTGCCATTTTCACTGAGTACAGTCATGAAGACAAAAAGAACGATCTACAGACGAGGTGACTTTTCTATTTTCGATCAATCGTGATAGCTGCTTTTCTTTAATTGCTACTTGATGTTTACCACTTTCAGTTTTTACTTAATGGAATGAAAGGGTATTGACCTTATATTTGCTCCAGAGCAGAAAGGTGCCCAGTATTTCTAAGGGTAAAAGCCAGATGTTTTTTGAAGGCCCAGCTGAAATGACTGACCACAGCAGTTTGTAACTGCTTTTCCCATAGTAAGTAAAGGTAAGGAGGGCATTCATGCTCTGCTTCAGTGCCAAGGCAGCCAAGATTTCTTAAAAGTGAAGGTAATTTAAATTAACTTAGGTGACTTGGCTGAAAAGGACTTGAAACACTCATGTATACTATGTGGTCTCAACTGTTGTGGTACTGCTCCAGCTGTTAGAGTGAAATCCACAAACTGCTGTATGATCATCCCCTACATACTTTGAGATTGATGCTCTTTGAAACACTGTAAGTGGCACTTTGGGTACTTTTATCTCCAGCTTCAAAGAAAACACAAAAGAAGTTGCTATTTGCACTGCCCAAGGACAGCAACACTGGAACTGTCAGGACCAGCCCGAGCAAATGGAAAGTGGCAGCCTAAATGTATGTGAGTGGTAGAACTATACTTTGCTTCAAAGGACATGAGATAACTCTTGAGGACAGGTATAGGGCCTGCTCTCCACAGTGCCATACTCAGACTCTGCATTTCTATCATAACTCATTCTTTGTAATAGAACATACGGGACTCAGCTATGTCCTGTGCTCGTGTATATTGGGAGCAGCCCACTCATAAGGTGGCCTTATGGCTTTTTCTTAAATGTAGTCACAGTCAGCTCTGAACTTCTCAATGTGAGCACATGGTTGAAGCAGAGCCTACAGAAACTACAGCTGGACAAAGTTTTTCTAACCTCTTCCTAGTATAATTAATATGAAGAAACTTCGCATACTTATGCAGTCAAATTTTGAAGAAAGCAACAGTTAAGGAAAAAGTCCAGAAATAAACACATTGAGATATTACCTTGGTATTTTGAAGAGTGCCCTCATAGGGTGCAAATCAGCAAGGGGTGGATCTCCATCTCCCAACTCTATTGCAGTAATACCAAGTGACCATGCATCACATCTGGCATCATAGGAGCTATCAAGCTGCTGCTCACAGGCAATCACCTGTTGGAATAAAAGACTGGGATGGTCATTGGATGGTCAAACTTCTGAACCTAAGAGTACACCCACAGTTGGGAGAATCTCTTACAGAATGGAGACACTGGCTGAAATAAAAAGACTTGCACACATTTAGAAAGCATCTGACCAGATGTTCCCTGATCTGACAAAAGGGTGCAAATCCTTGGCTTTGTCAGCTGAAGGTGGTAAACTGCATCCCACGGCTGACAGAAGTAGCAGGAAACTCAGCAACCCTAAACCTCTTTCCTATGGATTATTCCTGCAAAATGACTAATGGACCTACACTGCTCTATGAAGTGAAACAGGCAGGAAAGCAGAAGTTGAATTCACTATGTCCTACTGGGTTCTTATTCTACTGAATCCGCCAATTTTAAGATCAAGGTAATTTCTTGCCAATGTGTTTGCCACTGGATTACAGCATATGTATTTAATTTCATACACATTTCAGCTCATCTACAATGCCGGATGAATCTAGAATTTCTCCTCCCATGAGCTACAGGTCTAAACCAATGTGTATCCTGTTAGCTACATTGCTTGACCAACGTGTATAAACAGAGTATGTTTATAAAATATTCATGTATAAACAGAGCAGTTTCATTCATGTGCTATAAACAGATGTATATGACTGTGTTTGTGTGCATGCAAATAGTGTAAGTACATAGGCTTATTTGTAATGAATTATTTTTCCTGCCTTGTCTTAAAATGTACATTTATATGCTTCCATTTCAGGCTGGAAAAATCTCCAAAGGTACATACTACATCTCACTTATTCATAATAACCTCTTCCATTTCTTACTGTCAGCTATGGATATACAATAGTAAAAACTTTCCAGGTGTAGAAATCGAAAAAGAAAACCTGTAATGTATCCCAGCACCACCCTGGCCTCCTTCCATCTGTGGGGAGATGAGATACCTATAGTTTCAGAGCTTGGAAAGCTGGAAAGGATCAACAGTATAGTATTCTCTCCTCTGTAACATTTTAATAAGCAATTCAATGTCTTGCTCTCTGGCTCTAACTTTGTAATTTCAAAAATGAACCCCATTTTAACTTAATCCTTGCAAACATGTAAGAACAAGGGTTTAAAACACTTTTTTAAAGGACACTGCTATTTCATTTGGCGAAAGGTCCAATGGTCAGGAAGAAAGATAAAGAGCAGAAATGCAGAATGTTGCAGCTTGAAAACCAATGACAAAATGTTTCGAAAGGTGAATCTAACCTCTGGAGCCATCCAGAACGGGGTGCCCACGGAGGTGTTCCGACGGAGACGAGTGCTGGTCAGCTGAGCAGACACACCTGGAAGAACGAAGGGAAGCTATAAGCAGAGCAACTGCTATTTCCATCCAAGACAGTCCTTCTGAATGGTGCCATCCCCGCCTTGTCATGCTACGACCTCCTCTGCAGGCGAAGCTCAAATATATCTTTCCTGTTCTCTGGAAAGAGAGGACCAGTCCTCAAAGGTACCCAGCCCTTCAGCTGAAGTTCTCCACATGCGTTGTTTCCAGTGTCTTCAATAGGACCGGGGTTTAGTCCTAAATGAGCGTTCCATTAGCAATCTGACTCCATATATTTGGACTGGCTAATTACAGTTTTTCTATATCCTGTTCTACCTGAAGAGCCATAAAGCACTTCAAGGGGGGGAAAAAAAAAACTACTGTACTTTCCACGGTTTCTTTTTTTCCTTTAATGCTCAGTACTGACACTAAACCTCTGTTTCATTATTTATATATTTCAGGTTGAACACTATAAAAGATACTTATCCTCATCTCTTAGCCATTCTGCCATAAAAAAGAAACAACAAAACAGTGAAACCACAAAAATTCTTACAAAACCAGAAGTCTCTCCATGCTCAAAGCATATTCTCCAAGCAACATCAAATGCCTGCAAATCAGCTTTGTAACGCGAGCCACAGTTTAAGGAATTAACTACTTCAGGCCAAGAGCTGGAAAGTGAACTCTGAAATCTAAGGATTCCTTACAGTTTTAAATTAAAACACGCTGAAATATTAGGAACTTGAGTGGGCTGCAACACACTTCTGACCACCCTGCCACTGATTCCCTGCCTTATAAAACAAGGGTGTGTTGGTTGGAAATACCTTTAATGTCTGCAAAGGAGGAAGAACAACACATGAAGAAAAACAGTCCCTCAGATAGCATGTCCTGAATTATTATGGATTGATGAATCACAATCAATTGTGAGGTCCACACGTGGAAAAAAACAGCCCCTCCGCTATCAAGTCCTGAACTATTATGGGTTTGTGAGTCATAGCCAGCTGTGAGGTCCACCAGAGGCAGATTCTGAACTGCTGGTATCATGGATGGCAAGAAAGGTGCTGTGTTCTACTCTTGTTCCAACCTCAGTCTGATTGACACTTTAGCTCATTTATTTTGCCTTCATACATACATTCACTTTGTCTTTAAAAAGGCAAAAAGCCTCAGTTTCACTCTGAAATACACAAAGCTGCAGTGAGCACCACTAGCCAGTTTCAGCTCTGTACTTTCTGGTTTGAACAGGCTTCACCTTACCTTCTTGAAAACCCTGCAGATGGTCCATAACAGGAGCAATTCACATTAACTGCCCAGTGGAAATACTAACTACACAGAATTTGACTAGGTTGTTTTTTTTTTTAAGTGGAGGTCAAGAAACCATAGAAGGCTCAATCTGTTGTTTTGGTTTTTTTTTTTTTTACTCTAAAGACATGCATTCAGCTCTGATTCATGAAATACCTGCATTTGTCCATCACAGAAACATATGTAACTGCTGAAAATAAAGCAGCAAGAAAGATCCCTGTTCCCCTGAGACAAACACAACCCTTGCCGTCATGGCTGCCTCCACCTCGTCTACCCCAGGCTTGAGGAAGTTGAACCTCTCTCCATGCCTGCAGAAAGTCTTTGCACCAGAGAAAGCAGGACAATGTGAGCCTTAGCACAAAGTCCATCAATCCTGCTTCGCCTCAGCTAAGCAGGGGCTTTGTTTTTGTTGCCTTAAGGAGTTGTCTGAGGTCCAGCTTCCGGCTCATGGAGTCTGTGGCTGTTCCAAGCCCCCAGCAAAACATGTCATTCAGAAAGCAAGGAGTAAGCACACATCACTGCAGGTCTGTCACCGTTGCAGTGATGCAAATGGACACCATTACGTGATCCCCAGTTTTGGAGGGAGAGGACACTACTCTTCCCTCTCCCTTTCTACGTGCTGTGGGAGTCCCCTGTGCTAAGCGGTTTTTTGCAGTCTTGGATGAGGAAACGGGATTCAGATCTGCAGGCAAAGACAGGCACTAACTAAATTTTTATGATTCCCAATGTCAGATTTTATAAATAATCATAACTTTCTGTAGAGATAAGGAACAAAATATAAAAGGAACATTAATGTGCACAATCTTCTCTGTCTATGCACTGTTGTTTTTTTCCTCTTTGAACTGTAATTATTAAATAAACTGAAGGATTTTTTTTCCCTCTTCCCCCTTTTTTTACTTTAGTAAAAAGCTCATTTAATTTGAATTGTTCACTACTACTTTCTTTAGGCACTTGGGTTTTTTATGTGCTTTTTGTTTGTTTGTTTTCTTATCTTTTTGCTCTTAGCAGTAAAGTGGCATTTCAGATTATGGAGTGTAGGTCTTATGACAAATGATATTTCCTTGGGCTTTTTCTGTGTATAGAGGAAAGATGATGTAATTCCACACTTAGTAACATTTCTTCCAGCATTTCAGTAACCAGTCAAGCATATAGCAGGCCAGCTTTTTTTAACTTGTATATTTTCTAACAAAAACATCTTGCTCCTCCCCCTTTGCTACTGATTTGTTGCACGAGTCAAATATTCTCCTACGAAAATCTAAAAAATGTCATAAAATGGTGGTTTGTTACATACAGATTGTAAATCTTATGAAAGTGAAAAGCTTAATAACTGCATTAATAGTACCAATACACACCACACCCAAAAGAAAACATTGTGCATATAGGTAAAAAAGGCTTTTTTTTTTTCTTCTTTTTTTTTCTTTACTCAGGCATCAGTTTACTAATAAAAACTAGAAATTAGCAGACATACACCATGCGTGTTATTCAAGCTTTTCATTGCAAAACCAGACATATTGGAATAACACTGAAAGTAAAGCCACCTACTTATGACCTTAGCACTCAATTAAAAAAAACCAAAACAAACAAAAAAACAAAACAGTGCAGCAATGAGGTCCCTATTATTAGGAAAGATTTGTCTTTCACTGAATTTCACTGATTTTTAGAGTTGGAAGGGACCATAGACTACATAGTCTTGTAGTAGCGCTCAATCTCAGCAGACACTGTTCTGATCTAAATTGGGAAGCTGTACAACACTGTTTTATGATTACGTCCTGTGACAGAAGTATGCACATTTTACTGGTTGACGCTAACGGGGGAATGGAGTGTCCTACCAAATTCTACTAAATTCACATTTAGCATGCAGCAGGGAGACTGCATTCCCAACACGCTAGCCACCGTATTCATAAATAAAAAACCAGACCCTACCCAAAAGGCTCACACTCTAGTTATCACATTGCCTCTGGCTACCTCTTCCATAACCCTTCTTCATTTATGCCTTCAGTGTCCACTTCCCTACCAAAGCATCCTCTTTGTGACCTTCTTTGGTCACCTTTGGTCACCTTCTGCAACTCAGATCATTCCTCAAGCTAGTCTCTGGACCAAAAACCGTTCACATGGTTAACCTTGCAGATCTAAACAGGCTGAAACGCTTTGAATTATTTCCCAACATTTTTTTCATCTCCTAGAGAGACAGATGTAAACCAGCAGCAGCATCTTACACTGCATCCCCCTTAAGCCCGCTGGCAGATATGTTTTGGCATTCCTATTCCATGCTGTTTGCTGCAAAAAGTGGCCTCTCCTTCCTTGCCTCTCTGTCCGATGGTGTGAGGGCAGTCCCTCCTAAATCACTCAACTCCACCTTTTTACTAGATCTGGAGGCAATAGGTCCTAATGGTTTAGGGCTTTCCTTTAGTGCCCTAAGCTTCACTTTGAAAAGTCGCTGCCATTCTTGACAAGATCCGCTGAAATGCTAAAAAAATAATACACATAATTCCTTCATACTCCATGATGATGAAAGACAACAGGGAAAGAAGGAGATTAAAACAAAGAAATTCTGATAGTCCAAATGGCAAACGTGACAACACACCAGGTGTGTAACCACATGCAACTGTATTGCACGTATGGTGGCATCTCCACTAAGACTGTAAAAGGAGATCAGAGAGCTTCTTTCAGGTTTAATTACTTAGCATGGGCAGAAAGCATAAATATATTTAATAGAAAATGTTACTAACAGTCCGTAAGTGGTTGGATAATGACTTTACAGGAGATGTTTCAGAACCTTTTTGAAACAATGTCAATAGTCAGAATTCCTTAGAGACTATCAACTGACCTCAAAACCAAACTCCTAAATGACAAGCGCACAGAGGCAGTATTGATTCCTTGGGTGAGCTCTTGAGAGAAAAGCATGCTTGAGAACTTCTGCTCAGTGATAAGCACTCAAATTAAACCTAGAACTTAAACTGGGCTCTGACCAATAAGATGGAAATAAAGAAATAAGAAACAAAGTTGAAATGAGGAGCCAAAAAATTAGAATGTTCAGTAGCATTTTATGCTGAAAGGTGTTATGTTAGGTTATAATGAAGCTAACTTCCTTTTCATAAATCCATGCTGCTTACTTCCAACCACCTTTCTGTCCTTTGAGTGTTTGGAAATTACTTCCAGGATTATATGCTGCATCATCTTCCCAGGGATCAAAGTGGGGTTGACCAGCCTGCAGTTCCCTGAATCTTCCTTCTTGCAGATAGGAGTGACAATAGCTTTCTTCCAGTCATCAGGAACCTCCTCCAATCTCCAAGACCTTTCAAAGATTATCAACAGTGGCCTTGCAATGACATTGGTCAGCTCCTTCAGCACTCTTGGGTACATCCCATCAGGTCCCCAGGACTTGTGTATGTCCAATTCATTTAAACGCTCCCTAACTTGATCCTCCTCCACCGAGGGCAAGTTTTCCTTGCTTCAGACTTTACCACTGGTCCCAGGGATTTGGGGTTCCTGAAGGCTAGTCGTACAAGTAAAGACTGTAGCAAATAAGGCACTGAGTGCCATAGACTTTTCCATGTCCTTTGTCACCACATCCCCCATCTTTATGTATTATTTTAATGCATGTACTGTTTTAATGATGAAAATTAGAGTTTCCCAAACACTCAGGAAAACATACACCACAGATGCAAATCTTTAACTTAAATAGGGCATACCCAAAAGGTAACCAAATGGCTTTTTACAAGTCTAGAAAGATCAATACCTTAGTATCCAAAAGACCTTGTATATGAACTTCCTGGGAGATGAAAAATCCCTGGTCTTTACTGCAAAATCAAGAGGCATGGAGTAAAAGTGGGATAAAAAAGCTAATCGGTACAATAACATATAAGGTGATATAAATGGAAACTAAGTAAGAGTGGCTTTCACTGTAAACTCACTATGACGATTAAAGACCAAAAAAAGGCATTTTTAGGCATATAAGGAACAAAACAAAAATCCTACATCAGATGCGGAATCATTACAAGGTACATACTGATAATAAAAGAGCAAATAGCGAGTAAATAGAGGCAGAACATTCACTACATCCGTGAGATAGATAATCTTTTTAAACAAAAGATTTAATTCAGCTTCTTTCTTCAAGAAATCTAAGAACCTTCGTATTAGAGGAGACTGTGTGGCAGTGTACTCTACCTTCCCTTAGTCTACAACTCTGACTGCACCCTTTTTTCCCCATGGCCACCAGCAGAGCAGGTGACCACGGGCTGACCCTCCACATGCTCCCGACAGTTCACTGCGGCATGAGGCCAACAATTCTAATAAAATCTCATGCTTCAGGGCTTCAGCTGGTTTCCTGAAAGGGATGCACAGGAACATTTGTTTTCCTGATGCACAATTGGCCAGATGTATTTAGATAGGAGATCTAGTCTTCTCTGGAGCCTCAGGGATTTGTGCAGCTATACACAATCTGGTGCAGTATGCTGGTGAGGAAAGTCCTCCTCCTTAGATCCTGCCTTCCTTACATATTAGATTTCAAACTGGCTGCCACTTTTGAGACCCAAAAAGGATTTTTTTGCCTGTATGACTGGGAAAACCCTGGAGATTTTCATTCTTGTTATACAACATGGTTTTCCTGTTAAGATTGTCTGGGTTACTGGCAACATCTATGCTGATGGGACAGAATATTTAAAATACCTAAAGACTGGAATGCTTCTGTACAAATGAATCATTGGGTTCAACTTTCAGGTAAAAATGAATGGGTTTTAGTGTGCACAGGTAAGACCAGAGGGTTTCTAATCTCCAGAGATGACTATTTTGTGACCTATGAGAAAACCAAGAGGAAGCCTTTGCTGGCCAGAAAGGGCTATTTTCTCACTTCTTGTGTCTCTGGCATATGACACAAGCTTTCTGTGTCAAGCTTCTTTAATGTTTAAGCCATCAGTGACATCTTTATGTGAATTAGTAGAAGAAAATATTTGAAAGACCAAGTGAACGGCTTATCCTGGATACAGCATTTGGCCACATGATTTCTTTTTGTTGTTAGAGAACAGCACAAAGGTTTTCATTCAGACATGGCCCATAAAATAAGTTTTTAAGGACTAAGCCTTCAACAAAGAATTAAACATTCAACAATGAAAATGCTCCACAGCTCAAGTCAACGCAATCCATCTTATCCTTGCTAACCCTGGTTTGAAAAATTTGGAATTTTTACTCTGATTGGCTTCAAAGCAGTTTGACAAGCTGCTCACGAAGAAAGTTTTCTTCAAAGTCTTTTACTGGCTTCTGCCATAGTTCCCTAGTAAATGCTCTTTAGAAGCAACATGTGAATGTCATGCTATATGGTATGCAGAAATGACAACACAATAATAGTCTAGTTTTGATCTGAGTCAGTGAAGCAGACAGCTTTATTATGGATGCATGCTAGAATGACTAAGGCAAATACAAGTCTTGCTATGATTCATTGCTTAAAGTAAGCTAAGGGCAGAAAGAAAATTATTTTAGTTTTGAATACTTTCAAATCAAATTATTTTAATTAATTGTTCCATTTTTGCAGAATGATTCAGACAGCGTTTATAGCTAATGCAGGGCAAGAAGAAAGGGATGCAATAGGATATTCTGACTACTCCAGAATAAGTAATCTACAAATGTTTGGAAAACTACTCAAGGTCATGCTGAGCTCCTCTTCAATGTCAGCTGGGAACCACGATATATATTTAAAGGGACAGAGACTAAAGTGTCCTTCCCCAAAATGCCCCAATACTCAAACTTGGATCACTCACAGTTGGCTTCTCAGCCTATCCACTGAGCACAAGGTGGCTCTAGACTCCCAATCCATTGCAGCCCAGCCTGGACTGCTGCTTTTGCAGCATAGTCCTGTAAGCCTTCTCTGCCTCTGCAACGCCATGTGCCACACAAGGCTTGCTAGACTCAGCTGTGATCCCTCAACAGACCGCATCTCTCAAGCCTGTCCGTGGTAGGGAGAGGCCATAGCACTGTGTCACAGCAAGGGAACACGAGAATTGGTGAGGTGTCACAATGAAAGGATGAAGCTCGGTGCTGTGGTTCCCCCAGCCTCTGACCCAAGATTTCAGATGCTTTCCCCACAAGACCAGCAGAAAGCTCCCTCACGCATCAGAAAAACAGGAGAGGTGACAATTAAGCAGATGGAACTGTTAAGATGGAGTCTTACTGTGGACTCATTAATTACTTAGAGATTGTCCCTATTACTTTGGATATCAGTGTAACTGATTTTACTGCTCTTGCTCTGTTATTATAGCAGCTGCTGGCTCATCTACACTTCAAAAACTCAACCCATATAGTACAGTCAAAGAATTTCAAATATTTTGGCCTGCATTTCTGTATCTCAATAGGCATGAATATCATGCAATAAAACGTAACAAAACCACCCATGCATTCTAACTTAAATTGATCAATTGTTGCTGATCAGTAGTAGTGGCAAAGCATTACTAACATTCCACAATTTGTAAGGAAGAAGTAGCACACCACTACTGAGGCACAACAGAGAATGTTGGCAGAATTACTACATAGTCTTTCCAGGGTAAAAGCCCAAAGAAATTTATTTTATGAAGTCAATTGGCTTGTGAAATGAACTTAATGCTTTCATTTAGTATTGCCTAAATGAAATTTTATTTCAGCATGCATTTTAAAATAAAAATAGGGTTAATATAAAAATACACTACCAAAAGGAGTGTCTTGCAACTGGCTTGTTTCACCAAGTTGCGATTTTCAGTAATAAGAAGGCCATCCAGAAATGCCAGCATTCAGATTTCCTTGGCTCTTAACTTTGGATAACTTCAAATAGCTTTAAAAGAAGAATGATCATTCTCTCCACAACAAAACTATAACCCTATTACATCCCAAACACGAAAGCTGACCTCTGACTACCTGCAGTTTCCAAACTACATAGAAGAAATAGTTCAGGTATTAAACAAAGTAATGTCAGTTTTCTGTATGTCTAAATAAAGCAACACAGTATTCATTCCCTCTCCCAATCCATTTTTCCCCCAATGAGTCATACTCAGGTTAAATCTCTAGTTGACTCAGGCTACTATACATCCATGACAAAACCGTGCTAGCTACATGCAAATTATGTTACCTGAAACTGCATTTGGAATGCCAAGACAATATTCACATGCAACTTATAAATCCAACAATTCTGGCATTTGAAACAATAGCAGAAAAATGCAAACTAAGCATGTTTCACGTACAAAAATTACCTTAGCCTCACTATATACTCCATTAATCTTATAATACATGTTTTAATTATGCAATCTCTTTATCCACAGTACTAAAGGAACCCTTGAAGTCATTGTTCTATTTAGTGCATGCAGAACAGCTTGTAATTTTCTACCATCTGCCAGCAGCAGTGAGATTGCATTACCTTCTTTCCATGTCTTCCACTGGAACCTGTTTTATCTATAAAACACCCTTAGATCTTTCCTATGTACTGCTTATCCAAAGGCTCCAATGATGAAGAGTTTTAGATACCATTAATGAAATGCCTAAGAAGAAACTAAAAATGGACAGTGCCAATCCTTTTCAATATCCCCTTTCCCACAGTGACAGTACTATGAAAACTTGGGGCAACCATAGGATGTCTTCTAGTTAGAAATAGCTGGAATGCCAAAGATTTAATGAGTCCTCCAACATTTTATTTTAATTATGGGAACTTGAATATTTCTAATATCCATCCAAATGTCTGACTTTTTTTTTCCCCAATGACCTTTCATGGTAATAACATCAACAGTCTAAGTACATGTGGTATGAAAACATGTTTTCACTTGATGCATAGCAGGACATGGCCTTCAGCAAGGAACAGTGCTGCTAGAAAACTCTGCTTTTGTCTAAGTGGCAGAGTACAATTTATACTTACATTTTTTCTGGACCTTTCCAAGGCAATAGCTGCTCATCCTGAGATATTTCTAGTCTGTGACAGCAGGCTTCAGCAGTCCCATAGAAGTATGAGCTACCTGTGCTCATGTTCAAGACTATCGAACTCCAAGGTCAACCCTCAAAAACGTAGCTGAAGAGGAATTTTCCATCAGCATTACACTCTCCTCTTTTTAGCTGAAAGAATCACTTGCCACGTGACTGTAGATGTTTCAAACTTTTAGTGGAAAAATGGTTCTTTCCTCCATGACTCCCCAGACATCAGCAACCTGTCTAATTTGCTGACAGGAAGCTGTGTCCTCTAGGATCTTCTTCTTTCAATAACATATAAGCTTGAAAAGCTCTGGCTTTCAAGCTCCCAGACTCACTGCAATGGCAGGGGATTTCAGAAACATGTCAAATCTTTCAAAATGAAATGTCACTTGGTCTTTTTCAGACCAAAGCTAAAATAATAATAATACTGTAGCTAAGTTCCTTTTCTCCCATTTTGGAACAACACATTATTTGACACCTCAGAAACTGGAATTGTGTCTTAGACTAACATTATTTAATACATCAAAGTCCCTGTGCAGCATCCTGATTTCAAGAAAAGAAATTGAATTGAGAGGGACTATTCAAAGCAGCAAGTATTTGTCAGCATAAGCAGATGTTATACGCTCAGCTCCCTATGAAATTGGTTACACATTGTAAGATGCAGATGACTATATGAATTTTTATTACAGATGAGGTGTGCTATGTGTGCAAGTGACTTTTGGCCATTTTTTTAACTGATGAAACAAGGTCAGACACTGAGAAATATTTAGGCAGTAAAGGCTGCAGATAAATTTGTAACAAGACTTGCAAAAGGTACTCAGCATTAAATTAATTTGGATTTACATGCTAGAAGTTTTTTAAAATGTTATTAGGTGCTTTTCTTCACCTTTAGCGCCTAAAATTCCTTTTAGCGCCTAAAATTCCTTTTGAAATCTGGCTCTTTAACATCAATCCACTGCATACAACCAGGAATCTGAGAAACAGATGTAAAAGATTTCGTTCCCAGAACACTAATCAGCCACTGTGAATATAATTAAGGTTATTTATAAAAAGGAAATTTGGCTCACACCTTGGTTGCTGTCACCCTTTAAAGTGCTGCAGAAAATTTACTTTATCATAAATGTATATTTTCTAGAAAACCTCTATCCTATATTGAAAACATAGCAGCTACACTTGAATATAGTGCGGCTATTTACTATTTGTAGAGATGCAGCAGAGGATGCTCCTTGCTTGGATCGTAATTGCTGAGATTCTCAGGTGTAACATCCTTCGCCAAAGGTTTTCTACCAGAACCGCTTAATAGTTAATTTCCGCAAATGTTCAGGTAGCGAAACCGCCTTCAGTCAACCTTTTTCTCTTACAAGTAAAATATGGACTTTTAACGTATCTAGAATTTTAATAAATTTAGGGACTCAGTCTGTGATCTCGGGATGTGCTTAGAGTAGATCCCCTTGGCTGCTATGCATTATTTGTAGTAAAAAAGAAAGATTTTGTTTATCTCTGCTGACCTAAATTATCGTACCGAACAGACGTGAGGAGAGAGGATGCTTCCCTGGTAACGGTATTTCAAACTTCTTGTGGCTTGGATACTTTAAACTAAAAGTTCTATCTGGCATCTCCTTGACAAGCAATTGAGCTCTGGAAGCATTGATGGAGAGATGTTATAAACTCGTTTACTTTATTTGATCATTAATTTATCAACTGAGATTGGGTGTTTCTTAGATATGAGACTATTACTCAGATGATTAAGCAACATTACAGTGGAATTTTACAGGAAAACAAATATTTCACTCTTCAAAGGAATCTGGGTAAGGCTCTGCTATGGTATTCTTTCAGTCTTTCTCATCTCTTTAACTATCAATACCTCTACGAAAGGCAAACAGTTCTGACTGTTAGCCTGGATTTTGGAAGAGCTTTTCCACACACTTTCTGTGCCACCTCAAGCAACTCAGTCTCTCAAAGTTTCAGATCTCCAGCTGTTAACTGGGAATTACAGTAATTTACTTCCTCATAAGAGTGTTGTGAAGACTGCACAGTGTTCAGACACTCTGGCCAGAGCACACACAAATGCCTATGACACAACAACCATAAAGCAATGTCTATAAATTGTGTCACAAAATGAAGCTTCTGGAAAGTCAGTACTGCTGTGCAAGAAAGGACCACTGTCTGTGCTCCCCTCTCCACAATGGAAAACGCTGCTAGAAAGGGCTGTGTGATTATTTGGATTGGTTTTGTTTTTCATTTGACCCCATGTAATAAGGGGTTCAACCTAAAACAAAAATTTTTGCTTTCACTGAGTATTTATTGGGAGAAAAGGAGATTGTGGCTGTGTGTCCATCCCATTCTGTAGCCAGCAGATTCACAGGCTTATACAGTAGAAAGACAGCCATGAGTTTCAGTCCCTGATCCAATAAATGTTTTTGTACAACAGCCTGTAGCAGAGTCAACATGAGAGATTTTGATCAACTCACATTCCTGGCTAAAAAATCCTCATGGAATCTGATTAATGTGGACTTAAATCCCCTTTAGCAGAAGACACAAATCTCCCAAATCCTAGCAAAATACCTTAAACATCAGCCTGAAGAGTGAAAGGTCTGTCTTCCTTGATGATTTCGTGAAGACTGTATACATTTTTCCCATTTGAAACTACTCATTATTGGCTTCAGTTTGGTTTTGAGGGAAAAAAAAGAAAAAGGAAGAGAAAATGTCTATCTTTTCCTAAGTTAAGGTGCAGTTCCTATATTCCTTTGAGAGGAAGGACTGCAGATATTATAGCCTCTCTTCAATCCACATAAATGTGCATGCATGTATGTTTGTTTCTTGCGCACTTTCCCATCTGCACTTTGGCATCACAATTTTTCCCACAAGATTTTAAGATTATTTTTCAATTACAGCCTTAGCAGTAGATTGCAGTAACTGGGGAATAAAGAATTCAAGTCCTCATCCCTACAGCTTGTATGTTTTGACATCTGCATAAGCAAATGAATTTTCAGAAGCATTGATCCTCTACAGCTCTAATTGCCTTCAGCACCTTAAAAAATTATTATCCACAACATATTAAAAACCTGTGGGCAAAAATATAGATTTTGCCTCGCATTAAACTCCCAGACTAGGAGGAAATGCAAGTAAGTGTATGGCAGATAATTTAGGAAGTCTGAAGGCTTTTCAACTGAAGATTTTATTTGAGGAATAAAATAATAAATATAAACACATGAATTTTAAGAAGAATTAGTAACCCTAATAGTTGTGGGGTTTTTAGGTGTGAAGTAATGAGAGTTGCATAAATACTGTCTGCTAGCAGGAAGACGCTACACTAATGGGATTTAAAATTCCATGAGTAGTTAACACAATTGTTATGTATCAATTGAATAAATCTCATTAACAAAATAGGGGGGTAAAGGAAAAACTAAGATTTTCCATATGCAGAATGGAATCATGCTATTTTCAATTGGCTACTATGCTGTGAGTAGTGGCTGGTAAATTGAATTTAAACATGAAAAGACAGTGTCCTACCAGAGGATAATCATTCACACCAACAACCATTGCACATTTTCATACCCGCCTTAACTAAAACAACTGTCAATACACTTTTAAGACAAATCACTGTGGTATGGCTGATAACTAACAGGTTGCACCCACTTACCCGTCTCTCTGCTTTTGCCTTCTGGTGGTAAAACCAGATGACAGCATTCAAGAATCACTTTAGACCTAACAGACCCTCTCCATTTAATGCCAAGTCTTAGGTTTAGATTTGCCAAAAGTAATCTGATAGTCTTCCCAGACTTTGGAAAGTGGGGATTACCTATGTAATATCTCCCCCTCTAGTGCCTTCAGGTAATATCTCTTTTTGTTTCAAGTCAAACTAATGAGTATATGTGATAGAGGAGGAGCTCTCCCATTCTTCTTTCATATGCAACATGAAGCTTTTGCCTGTCAGTCCCTAATTTCATTGACCAAGTGCATGGTCCTGGAGGAACTAAACACCGACCTTCATTTGTACCCTATTAACTTGCTTTGCCACTTCTCTTAACTGTGTTGCCCTAAAGCATTTGGCACTTACACCACATTATAACTTCTACTCGTTAGCCACGGTATCTAAACAGCACTAGCAAAATGGCTGGAAAACATAAAGCTGTAAAAATACCGAGTCTGTGAATACTTTATTTCTATCAAGCTAAAAAGTAACTTTGGCTATCCAAGTGATTTTTGATTAAAAACTCCAAATATTAATGAGAGATTAATATAATTCATCTTTTCTGACTTGTTTCCTCTATTTTATTTTCCATGCTCCAGATGTACACCACCAGTTATATATACAAGTAAACATAACATACCAAAATCCACAAGCTTGACTCCTCCTTCAGTGGTCAAAAGGATATTATTTCCCTTAATATCACGGTGGATAGTTTTGTTTTCATGCAAATGCTGAAGTCCCTGGAATGTGAGATGTAAACATGAACTTTTTACTAACAGCTCTTTTCTCTGTATTACATTTGCAGAAAGAAAAAGGTAGCAGAAAAGTACAAAAAAACTGAAAACACATTTTCTTTTTTAATCTGAAACCACAGAGTTCTCATTCTTACTGGAAAAATGTTTGGCACACTAGAAGGAATAGATATTTTTTATTGACGCTTTGGGAGGTGCAAGCATTGCCAGTGTTAAAAGTATTGTCACATCCTTTCCCAGATTTCAGTATATTGGTGCTGAAATGGGTCAAGGGAGGTGATTCTCCTCCTCTACTCTGCTCTGGTGAGACCCCACCTGGAGCACTGCTATAGCATAAGATAGCGAGCCATGATCTTAATTCATTCAAATAAAAACATATGAGCTGAATATTGACTGTCCTTTCACTGTGAGATTATCTTACCATCAGAGCTTCGCGTAAAATGTAAGCAATTATAAGTTCATTCATCCTTTCGCCTCTCTTCAGAAATCCTTTCACAAGATCAGTCACAGATCCACCATTGCACAGCTGCAAAACATCAGGGGGATAGAAAAAGGAATTAAGAAGTGTTGGAGTAGCCACCTGGTTTTAGTTTTCAGTAGTTTTCGTATTTGTAGCCAAATGAGCTCCTATTAAACTAGCAAACCACAAATTTGTCCCTATGTCTACCATTTATACAAACAACACATGCAGCACTTTTGCCATTTTTTTTCACTACTTTCTGCATTTAATTTCTCTTGCCCAAACAAAAGTACAGCAGTCTATATCTTTGTCAGAAGACAGGCAGCAGAGAAATTCCCACAAAAAGAAAATTTTCCAAGGTGAAAGTGTCCTCTTTGCCAAGCAGCACTTAATTCCTAACATAGAGGGATGGTATACGCAAGCGATGAGCATCATGGAAGATGAAGGAAGCCACATGGAAAGAAAGGTCTAATCTCCCACTGAAACAAAGTGGGCCACAGGTATAAGACTAATTATAGCCCTTGTAGCATCAGCCCTATCAGCTTCTTCTTTGAGATGCAGCACCACAATCTACTCTGGACAATCCTTTCTCCTGTCTGAAGTCCAGTTAGACTCCTGCAAACCCCTGTCCTGTCCTGTTTAGACCTGCAATATTTCATATGTTCATTTTTATCACTTACAATTTTTCCACAGGAAGAAGCACCAATGTAACTGTAGTGACTAACTGTAGCAGTTACACACCTGCAAAGATGAAACTGGTACTTCAGCCCTTAAACTACCCATAATGCACCTAACAATACTCATTGATTGAAGAGCCATCACCTCGGCAAAGGAGTAGCTGCTTCCAATAAAAGAGTGAAACAAATTGTAAGTTTTATACTTCCATCCATACCATTTCATATGAAAATAAATACCCACATAAGACATTTTACCAATGCAGCACAAAACAGTAATTCCTTTTGACTACAGATTTTGAAGTCTATTCAAATCCAGGGCATAATTTATCAACAAAACATTTCAACGGCAGAACTCCACACATCAGATACTATTGTATATGATATTTTTAATCTGTTCTTCTATACCTCTACATTTTTTCTGTGCTGCAGTTACAAAAAGGCTTGCACCTTACATTATAAAAGGTTTTGTAGCCCTTTGTGCCCAAACATAACAATAATTTTCTGACTGCCTTTGGAACCCCTGGGTTGCATTGAGCTTGCACCACATGAGTGCCTACACAAAAACCATTCGATACACAAGTCTTGTTGCAAGATGCATCCCCCATCAGGCCAGTGAAGGCCCCACTCTGATAGATGCTGAGCTCTATGGCAACAATCTTGGAACTCATTTAATCTCACCCTTATTTCAGTGGGACAACATGCATCCTTAGAGAGGAAAGAACACATATGCTTAAATGATGAGATTAAGTGCTTTGCTGGATCAGGGTCAGATTCCCAAGCAGGACTTAATTTACTGTCTTTAGCCACATTGGTCTGCCTTCTCCACCAACTTTTTCTAGTTACCTTTATTTTACAATGACATAATCTCTTCAGGGTCTCTAATGTTTTAACTTTGCCACATCACTGACGTTAACCAAACCGAATGGACGATGACAATTCAGGCTAATTTAATGCACTTACATTTCAGGGCACTGAAACTGTCTCACAAGTGACAAACCAATTGTGAAATAAATTACACATATGGTATTTTCAAACTATTTTTCTTCATTATTTAGTATTCAAATTTTTCTTCTTATAGATGTATCTTATTCTGGTTTTGTTACAATCCTCGATATTTGTTAGTATTTCTATTTAAGGTAAAGAAAACTAATCCAGAAAGGAATATATTCTTTTTGTAGGTGATAGAAGGAAGAAACTATACCTCACAAATCACCTTCTTCAATGTTTAGGTAGTGAAGCCAACATTGAATTTATTTGCCTGCATCAGGAACATTAATTTTTACTTCATCAAACATGTTGCTTTAAGAAATTTTTCTACCCCCTCATTAGATATAAAGCCCTATTATGAGATAAATATCCACACTGTCAGATAAAAACTTGTCTAAAATATCTGGTAAAGTAAGGTACTACAACTGTGATTATTTTAGACCAAACCAAAACTGAACCTGGGTATATAAGAGGTCCGTTGAGCACATCTTGAAGAAAAAAACCTGTCACCCACACCACCATGGAAATCCTCCACCGAGTCCCAAGGCAGGGCTGCTGCTTAGCCAGAGTTCAGTTGAGGATCTCATAGGCACAAGTTCTTGCATGCGCAGGGCAAGGTTTCTTTTGCTACTTCTGTCTCAAAGAGTTGTACTTTTGCTTACATCTGACAATTTGTACTTTTCTGAGACCACCAGTATAGGAGGAAGAGAGGGAAAAGTGCTAGGTATTAGGATACAAGCAGCTATAAGGAGAAAAAAGGATTATTGGAATACAACTACAATTAGAAAAGGAGATTATGGCAGACACGTATGTGTGTGCTCTGAGTTGCGTGGGGCGGGAGGAGGGGAATGATGACGACAACGATGACACGGGTTAGTATTAATCTTGTTCTATTTTTCTACAGGCCAAACAAGTCCTCATGGGTAAAACATTGCATCCGGTCTCATTTCCTATTTCTACTGTCTTATTTGTTGCAGATGAAGCTGCCACATGTCCCTGTAAACATGCATATAACTGAAGTTCAAATGGTGATTCTTTCTTCCGACTCAGGCTATCAAATTGCGTATCTGTTCAATGCAAGCTTATCATAAACACGTCAAAAAGTCCCTCTTGTAACAAGTCAGACTCTTCTCTTCCCTTTCAAAAGAAGAAGCTACAGAAAACTTGATACTCCTGTCCAATGCAGTGCTGGACCATGCTTGCTTGGGAATCTGAGTAGACAGGGAGATAAATTATCCTTGGGGATGTTAATCAGGATCTAGTCCATGACATAAAAACTTAAAGGGAAAAAGAACCACAAACCATTAAAAAAAAAATTTAAAAAATCACATTTTCTCAACTTATACAGTCCTTCAATGAAAGATTATGGGATAAACATTACTACAGACTGGAAGTTTCCTGGGGTGTTGCTAAATATTGCAGTTTATAATTATCATCTCTGCTGTTTCTTAGTAGCATGCTGTCCACAATAAAACCTGTGTAGCCTCTTACCAAAGTTACTGTGTTTGAGTTAAGCTAACTGTAATGCTTGGATGACAAGAAATCATGAAGACAACAGAGAGAACTTTTTTTTAAAAGATCTTTCTAGCTTCCAGGGAAGCATCTAGAGAAGAGAGGGGCTGGTAGCTATTACTTTGTTACAAGCATTGTGAAATCACATGGCCAAGTAGTTAATTTCTCTGTGTCGTGACTCCACATCATTCAGCACAACCTCCTCAGAATACCTTGATGAAAGGCACTATAAGTGGAAAACAAGAAGTGCATGCAGAACTCTGGACACAAGACATACAGTAGAAGCTACACATCTATCCAAGCTGTGCCACAGGGCTGCTTCCTACCCTAAGGGTCAAAGTAACTCCCCACATGCAATTGTCCCCCAACACGTCATGAGACACGGGCTCTTCTGGGAGGAGAGAGTAATAATTCTAATTCTCTCTCCCACACTCTCAAAAACACACATACGCACGCGTTCTCTACTGCACACATTTCTTGTGATTCATATCAGTTTTATAACACCTATTTTAAGCAACCAGTAATCCCAGAAGGAAAACTGGTTATGGGAGAGGCGGTGGTGGTGTCTGTCAGCTCAGGTTTGGCAGCACAGTAGTAGAAGACGTAAACTGAATGGACTTTCTCAGTTTGGTTCTCAGATACCGCATAATCTAGTATGTGAAATGCATGCAAAAACAAAGCCCTTCAGTCTGAACTGGTTTTAGGAAGTCCCCAAAGGGTGCATTTTCCTAAGGAAGGATAAAAATCCTCTTTCAAGCTTTGAATAAATTTAATTTAAAGAGAGAGGCTCTTATAAATGTCCAGCCTATGATACACAGTAAGGAAAGATATTAATGATCCTCCCACAAGGACGTTATTTAGAAATGCCATCTTGATAACTTTGTACATGAGCAATTTTCATCAATTTAATGTTAGTCACTTCTATTGTTCCCTTGTGATTTACAGGTATTTTTTTTTACCAGCAGTACTTTCAGGGCCTACACTGATAGAATGCAAATGTTACCTCCAAATAAAAGGAGGGGGATAAACTGAACCCTTTGGGATAACTAAAAGGAGTTAGAGGAGACAGAGACAGACACTTCCTAGAGGCACACAGCAAAGGATGAGAGTCAAAAATCCCCAGCTGCAAGACAGTAGATTTCTACTGGACATAAAGGAAAAATTTTCCCATTGGGACTAGTTAAGCACTGGAACAGATTACCCAGCAACTCTGTGTTATCTCCATCCTCAGAGATATTTAAAACGCGAATGGAAAAGACTCTGTGCAAGCCTGTAATATTGCAGCTAATCATCTTTGAGCAAGGGGCTGGACCCCTGGGCCTCCAAAGGTCCCTTCCAAGCTATAATTTTCTATTATTTGTAATATTTGGATTTTTAAATATTCAGTCCCTAGTTTGGATATAGAGACAGGAGAAACAGGGGGAAAGGACTAAGGAAATCTTGCATACTCAGACCAAGGGGAAGAATAATTTGATAGAAGGCTTGATCCATGTGAAAACCTGCCTGAAAGGGCTGTAGCTCTGATGGCCATACACAGCTGCATCAGAAGACGAGCTTAAGACTCACACTACAGTGGTAGTGAAGGGCTCCTCCCTTATGATTTTCTTGATTTTCTGGCACTCACAAGGCAAAGGCTCATATTGGGATAACATACAATCCTCCTGTATGTTACCTGCCCATCTGCCACAACCCTGTGCTACTGTAATTGAGCCATTAGTATGCAAAGCTATCTTCAGGACTAGATTTATAAAACAGCATGATCCCAACACACGAAATGTCAGTTAAAATTGCCATCACATCACAGACACGCAGGTGTTCTTTGTAGGTCTTACTCACTCTTCATCTCACCCAGCTGATACACATCTCTCTCGTCAGCTCTTCTCAATTCTGATGCCCAATGAATAAGGATTCAGTATCACCTTCGCTTTTAAGAAAACTCTGTTGCACTTTTGTTAGGGCTATTACAGCCTTTAATCATCCAACTGCTCCTGATTTATGCATCTGTACTAAGCTGTCAGGTAACATTTGCTTGCATCCTGCAGTTGTCAAGGTGCTTTCATCTTACTTCAGTAGCTTGGATGCAAATAGCAGGGCAACTACAATTACTGCCTTCCCTACCTTTACAGGCTGCACAGACATAAATGACTGGGTGGCACATCACATATGCACGACTTAGGGCATGCACAAATGATAGCTGTGAAAAAGTCGCATTGTCCAACCTTGCTTTAATGTTATCACACATAAGAATCCTAAAAGCATCTCGGGCACTAATCTCTATTTTTTTCTTTCTTAGAATAGATCAATAATCTGACCTGTTCTACTGAGCATGCAGTACAACAGCGCTGCCAGCCTCTTCACTGACTGTACCTTCCTTTTAGTACTGACTGCTGTAAGAACAGAAGATTTTGATTTGTTGTTGCTTTGTTGTCATAAAACTACAGAAACACAAGAGTAAAAGGGACTCCAAGACATAATTTACCCCACTGCACGTGGGGGTTGTGTTGCACTGTGTAGAGATCTGGTACTTTCAGGTGGTTCTTGACAGATACTTGTCCAACCTACTCCTACAAAATTCCCACTGAGGAAGATTCCAACCTTTTTAAGTAGCCTATTCCCGTGTTTCACTAATCTGATAGAGCATTTTTCCTACTATTCAACCATTTCCAATTATTCTTTGCTTCCAATAAAACTGCTTTATTTTTGCCCTTCCCTCCAGTTGTGTTTGAAAATAAATGATCATTATTCTGGATTTAACATAATTTCTGTCATACTAATGTCACAATATGTCATTTTTCTCTTTTCTAGGTTGTACAATGTGAGTTGCTGTAACCTTTTGAAATCTTTCAAGTTTTCTAAATTTAGACTGCCTGCAATTTGGCACTGATTTTTGTGACACTTTTTGCCCCAAAGTGCATACAGCATTCCTTTGGAAGTCTTGTCTTGGCTGGGAAAAGCTGAACAGAACAGAATAATCTTCACTTCGCAGAGAATCCCTTCCTGCAGTCCCATTGCCTAGTTAGGTATATCCTATTTCTTCTTCCTACAGACAGCAGTACTTTGCGTATGTCTACTGAATTTTTCTCCCCATGATTCCAAAAAATCCCTCTCATAAGCACAGCTGTGAATCTGATGCCATTCTCCAACATGCCTGTAATCCAACTAGGGGTCCACTCCAGGCTTTTTATGTGGACTTTTGTTTCATCACCGCAGTTATTAATGAACAGGAACAGGCCAAAAGCAGATGCCCACTTGAGGCTCCCCCAGCCCCAAAGTGAACTACTGATCACTATTCTTTGAGTCCAGTTTTATGAAAATGAGGTCATCTGCTTTATTATGTGAAATTTCTGTATTTCCATATTTTTCTCACAAGAATGTCACATGGAACCATACCAAATCTGTACAAAAGACATAATCACATCTACTGCCTTCCCCTTACTACACTAGTTATCCTGTTAAAGAAGAGAATGTTATTAGTATGATTTGTTCTGGCCCAATCTAAGTTGACCACTTTTATCACATTACTGGGTTCTGCGTATTTCTAAACTGGTTTCTATTAATTTGTTCTAGAATCGTTGTGGGTACCAGAATTAAACAGACTGGTCTATATTTCCCTAGGTCATTATTTTTCCTCACTTTGTAAAGACATATATTAAACATTCTTTTATCTTGTTTCTCTCTCTTTTTAGTCATGTAATCTTGTCTTTACTACTCCACATTAGCCTTTCTGAGCTTATCCTTAAACACCTGTACCTTAGCTGTGCATTTTTGTTTCTCCTATTTGAAGGCATTTTGAAACATTAAAAGAAGCAAGCCCTGATGCTTTGTTACTCGACTCTTACTGTGCTTTTATCTCTTCTCTGCATCAGCTAATTTGCTATTGTGTATTTAATGTCTTTCAGTAATTGCCAGCTACCCTGCTTTCCTTCATTTTTGCACTCTTTTTCCTAAGCATAGCTAACTACCAGTTCCCCAAACTGGGTGAAACATACTCTCCTAAAGCTCATTATCCTTTCCCTGCTGCTCCACCGCCCTTCCTTTTCTCAGGAAAGTGAATACAACTATTTTGGCGGCTTTTTCACTCAAATTTCTTTTCATCTTCAACTTTTCAAAACAGATCTTCTCTACTAGAACGGAATCAACCTGATACAGCCATTTCCAGAGTCACTTTCTTTGCACTGTCCATCTCACAACCCTGGCTGTCACAGAGGCTCAGCTGTGACCAGATTAACTCCTATTCTCTGTCTACAGTGTGACTTCTTCACAACTATTACTGCCAAAGAGCACATTCCTATGCCAGCAACTAACACCGACTACAAATACTCGAAGGTCCTCGTGAAGACTTAATAGAGAACTAAATCAGCTTCTTCAACGGCCCAGCTGGTTCAATACACAGCTCCTGTCTGCGCAACGTAGTTTTAATTTCATCTCAAATGGAAGAAAGACGTGCGCTGTGGCTGCCCTTTTTCCTAACAACAGTAGTACAAGATAACCCATAACCAAAAGAAACCATAGCAATGCACTATGTTTTTAGGTAAAGTTGACTGCTTTCAATTTAGTGTTAATGAAATCTATCACCGAAATAGACATCTTCCCTGATTTATTTAGCTTCAGTGATCACAAACCATGTGGTATTTATAATTTTGCTCTCTTATATCATCTAGCACCTCCAGGGCTGTGTTAGTCACAGCCTCATGGGTGTTTATTTGTTGATTCTGATTTCTTCACTTCCAGTTTGGCTTTTAACTTCTTATTTCCTTTGTCACAAGCATGCACTGACGAGACAGTCAGCCAGGGGAAAAGTTTGCCTATTCCATCTTATGCAAGCTGGCCTTCACAGCCTCTTACCTTTCACAATCAGGACATAAATACCTCTACTTCACACCTTGGCCAAAATGGAAAAGGCCATACCTATGCCAATATTACATTTTTCAAAATTTCTTCTTTCAAACTCAGCATAATTGAATGAAGGCACCAGGCTATACATACACAAGAAGAAAAAGAAATAATCCCCTCAAAGGAGGACTTTTTCTGTTCTAAAACATTTATAATAGTATTTTGTCTCTAACAGTGAAAAAAAGCAAGTAGGTGACACGGCTGTACAAAAGGTTTACTGGGCACAGCCCAGCTGAATTCCCCTGCTAGCTCTTCCTGATGCAAACTTCTTTTTTCACCATCCCATAATTCACACTCTTTACATTATAATACATTTACATCCCCATGAAGTTGCTAATGAAGAAATTAATGTATCACTTCTCCATGTCTCCTCCCAAAAAGCTGAAGTGGTACCAACCTACTATTTGAAATAGTGTGTAAAGTAACTGAGATCTAACATCGAATAATATATTTACAACAGGAATTCTGAAGGAGCTTCAACTATAGCTTCACAGCCTGGCAACAGCATAACACAGCTGTAATTTTTTAAAAATCAAATAAATGGAAGGATCATTTTGTAAAATCAGAGCTAGCCTAGCTAAAAAACTGAAAGGCACTAGTCAGTAAAGAGCCCAGAATTTTCTGAGCAAATGGAAGAGGGAGCTTACCAAGACAGAAGATTTTGATTTTCATTATACACAGGGAGCAGTGGTAAAAATAACATTTAGAGTGCACAACCATTCGCTTGGCTAGGGAGAAAAAGCAGGGCCTAAGTCTGGGATCAAGAATGTCAAACAGACTTATTTCTACTGACTGCTGCAAACTTAGCTGAAGCTCTGGAAAACACATAGAATCTCGTAAGCAAATAGGGCAGCCTGCAGGAACAGCGAGCACTTCACAGCTTTTATTGTCTGCTCAGAACCATGCTGCTTTTATTCACTCTTCACCAATTAGGAAACGTTTCAAAGCACCTTCCCCTTTTGTAGCATCATTTCTATACAATTCAGGGTTCAGACAGTAGTTCCAAGTACTACCATGTCCACACTACACATAATTCATTGTATGTCTGTGTTCTTACATGAAGACAATAATTTAGTATAATTCACTGTAATTTAAATGACTGCAATAGAAATTTTCCCTATTGAGTTTGAAAGCATGGCTGGGGAAGCACAGATCCGAACAATGGGGCTTGTCTAAAAGCTCCTTTTACAAAAGGAGCAAAGCTGAAACAGACTCAGCCAAAAGCCAATTCCTGTCATTGCAGGAAGGTTGCAGGACAGGTCAGTTTAACCGCTCTAGGAGTCACCTGCCTCTCTCTACTGACTGCAAAAGGAGCTATGGTGACTCTGTGACTGTCATGGGACCCTAATGCAGCAAGAACATCCCAAAGGACATTCCCAAGACATTCTAAAAGAGAATTTTGTAACAACCAAAAGGATGCTAAACTCAAGATAGCTATTTTTTTTATTTTCTTTTTTCTTCTTTAAGTAAACTACTGGAATGATTAACTCAGAGCAACTAGATCAGACAGAATTTAAATTAAAGTGCAGTGTAAACCAATCTCTCCCTCCTCACTGTGTCTGTGCAAGGCAGTTCCTTCCTTCCAGGGTTTGGTTTCAGCAAAGTCAGCAGCTTTCTGAACTGCAACAAATGCTGACATCCTTTCTGGAGCTCGGGAAACTTTTATTTTTGTCACCACTGACACCTGGCTGTCTGCTCTCTGAGCGTCCCAGCTCCTCACTCCTCCCTGTACCACTGTTCTTCCGTAGCCTCCAGCCTCCAGACCTCTCTGCCCAACAAAGAACAAGGATGAGGGGACCTCTCTCCCTACAGCCATTTGCTCCAGACACTCCCTTTCTAAAGGGACCACAGCTGTTAACTGAGAACAAACACACCAAAATTACATTGTCTATCACACTTGAAATTAAGCGTTTAACCCTCAAGTGCCTGAAGCAAAAGAGACAAGCCTTAGCCCAAGCATTCCTACAACAATGAACGCCATCCCCCATTAAAGCTAAAGAAGGTTTGGTAATCTGGGATTTAACTATTTAAGCAAACAAGGGGTTTCTGGGGTTTTTTGGTTGCTTGGGGTTTTTTTTGTTTTGTTTTTGGTGTGTGATTCTTGTTTTTTTTTTAAATAACCTCACATCTTTAGTAAAGATGTGATCAAAAATAAAATGTACAGAAAGCAAAGTGATGTTAAATATTAGAATGTGAGAGGCACGGGCTGCATGGGCCAGGCTGGATGGGGCTTTAATTAACTTCATCTAGTGGAAGATGTCCCTGCCCATGGCAGGGGGGTTGGAACTCTATAATCCTTAAGGTCCCCTCCAACCCAAACCATTCTATGCTTGATTCTTTGAGAGTATCCACACGCTATTTAATTTCATTGTGTAACGGTAAAACTCAGGGTTTTTGCTTTACTCCATGGTAGCAAAAACCGTTAAAGGTTACTCAGAACTGTCTTTTTTGTATGTTCAGTATTCTCCAGCAAGATGGGCCACAACATCCTCATCAGCTGTTTAAAACACTTGGAATGTGCAAAACACAATGTAATATGCAATACTCTACACAGAGAAATTAAGAGTATTTAATAAAACTTTGAAGCATCGAATGACAGTTGTAGCCACACATCTTTGATCTTGAGAAAACAGGATATAATTCAAGAGTGAAAAATTGCTATAATTGAGAAGCAAAGAGGGACATGTTAGAAATGGGAGAAATCAAGAGTGATTCAGACATGTAATGGATCAAAATATCCAGCAATGGTCTGAATGGAGCAATTATAACCAAATACATTACTGAAAAATTACCTATATTAAGAAATACAAAAAAGCAATTTTCAATTGTTTAATTTTTCTTCTATATATGTCATTTGGAAATACCTGATTATATTTAGACAAAGGACAACTCCCTCCCCTCCACCCCTCATAAAACCCAAATGGACTAGTTATTTTCCACTATGCTAATTTCCTGAAAGATTATTGTTTTATAGTAAAATTCCCATATCAAAAAGGTGCATATCTGCTTTCTTATTGTAACTCTTATTATATATTCCATTATACAGAACAACTTCCACTCAAAGCTTCTTTTAAACTACACAAACTTGCCTTTATTCCCTTAGATGGAAACATATGTGCGTATAGTAACTGCTGTATCTAACAAAAGCATACTGTAACATACCAAAGGAAAATCTTAAAGAAATTATTCATCTGTACATACCACAAGGTCCTCTATTTCACGTAAAAGAGAAGTAACCAATCTAGCAATGTCTCTAGTTTATCTCAGGTAGGCTCACCTCTTTCAAAACCAAAATGAGAGACTGTTTGGTTCTGCTCCTAGGCATTCCCACAGATTCCTGTGGAACTCACCCCAACTCAGAGAGGCCTCGCAGAAAAATGCATCTCACTGAATTTGGATTTTCCCACACTAGCCAAAACTATCACAGCAATAAGAACAACTCCAGTTTCCATACTGCTTCCCATTACTTACAATTGTATTATTTTTTAAAGACAAAATCTTTGCTCAAGCGTAGTTCAACAGTTGAAGTCCCAACAGCTTCAATGACATGAAATTGCCTGCTAAAATTTAAGTCTAAGTCACTCCCACTATGCATCATCCCAAAGGAGATCGCATGATCAGCATCTCCCCAGGCTCTGAGCCTTCCTGCAGGCTCTGAGGCTGCAGATTTTTCAGCCAAATGTCTTCCCACATCAAGAACAAGCATTAGCCACTTTGCAACACTGACAGCAGCACCACTCTCCCTCTTCCATGCACTGAGAGGTGCCATGAAGACTGATAACACCATTAGCTGAGAAAGGAAAGAGATCAAGCTAATGGAGAGAAAAATGCTTTACTGCTGGCCATCAGGACTCTTAGATGGCGTGGGAAAGCTCAGCAAGAGACAAGGACAGAACTACTGGCCTTTTCTTTTCCGTGCCCAGCTTGCTTTGGTTGGTTTTTGGTGTTTTATAGCTTCTTGTCTCTTTTCATGTCTTACATCACCCAGTCTCCCACCTCTCAAACAGCGGAAGCCTTACCCGTGTTAAGCCACACAACAGCAGCAGAAATATTTGGACAATAGATCTCTGCCTTTCTTTGTGTGTATGAAGGTAGAAAAGGAATCTGAATTTCATAATACATTGTTATGGTTGTTCTGATCCTAGAAGTTCATATTATGCTTCCGGCTAATTTAGCCTCAATTTTTTAAAAAATAAAATACCTAGATCTTGCCTTGGACAGTGGTTGCTCCTCTTTTGTAGCAAACCACACTGCAAGCTAGAATTACACTGTAAGTATCTCAACTCCTCAGCTGAAAAAAAAAAAAATCTCCCTTCCCCAATGCAACTGGACCTTCTGAGACCGATATTTCTTTAGATGCATAATTATACTTCACAAATAGGCCATTTATATAACAAAGCAGAGGATTTCTTCTTATTAAAAAAAATAAAGAAAAAAAAAGGATGCACTTCAGTGAACTACACCATATATTAGAATTACATACAATGTCAAAAAAGCAACATGATCAGAAATTCTTCCATGTATAGTAGGTCACTGAAGGATCCAAAACTATTAGCCACACAAGATTTACACATTAATTACACTCATTTTTCTCTATCTGACACATAGGTAAATTGTGCTGTCACTGTTCATTTATGAATCTGTGAGGCAAATTTATACATATTTCATGAATTCTAGAGCTCTCTTTGCGACCACAGTTAGCCTTTGCAAACATCTGGAAGCATCTGACTTGCTAAACTTCTCTCTCCACACACCAGACACACCAGAGCCACGGCGCAGCAGACTCACTCCAGTCCAGACGCAGCAGTGCAGATGTGCTGTTCAGCATTCTTCACTTTACCCAGGAGTTACTGCCACACCACCTTCTCCTGGCCTTGGTGAGTTCTTATCCCTAACTGGCCACCTCTGACTGTGCCACTCTTCCCTTGAACCCTCCCGCTGGCTGCCCCTTCTCAATCACACCAGCTACGAGCTAGTTGCTTTTACACCCAGGACCCGTAGCAGTCCTAATGCTATTCATTAGACAGATCTACTCCTATCCTTGATCATCCATCACTGGCTCACTGTAGGCATAACATGTTTTCCTTTCTGCTTTGAAGGAGCAGCCAAGACAAACAGAAAACCCCACTGCCATCCTCCTTTAAATCCTCCTTAATAACACTCCTGTGCTGCAATGCTGACAAATGCTTGCAGCTGCTTGAGATCACAGCTGACTTCTGTTATCCCCTTGGTTCTCCATTTCCCAATCCATTTGTTCTATTTGGCTTAAAGCTTTGATGTGAGCTCCCTGCTATGAAGGCTCCCTTTCAGGATTGGAAAGGAGCGAGTAATTGATACTCTACGCGTTGTGCTGGGCTCTCCATCTCTGGGCAAATTCAAGAATGGCAATTCTTCTAAAGGATCTGCATAAAACCAGAAAGGACTTCTATCAGGGAATCTCAGCTTGTTATGTACTCAGTATATGTGACTGACTCACCCGAGAACTGTAACTGCCCTTATAATTGGCAATTGAGTAGGAACTACACTGGTTTGCTACACTGGTTTGCTACCCTGTGCTTATCACACAGCAACAGCCTTTATCAGATAAGCTCTCTCACAGTCCTTGCCCTGTTACAGGCATTTTGGCTAGATGTGCGAGCTTCCCCAGGCCAGGCAAGCCACTAGAACTAATCTAGTAGCTATGGTCGCCCATTACATTGGTACAGCAGGTTGGCAGTTTGGTATACTGGCACTTTATTTCTTTTTTCCCCATGTGGGGTTACAGTATCCTCACTCAGATTAAACAGAATCCACCCCATGGGTTTGTACTCTTTCTATGCTTCTGAAAAGAGGACCAGGTGAACTGAAGCACTACGATTTTCTGTGTTCCCATTTAATTCAAACCCCTGAGAGCTTCTGTTTACTGGGTTTAATGGCTTTCTGGAAAAAAAGCCACACAAATGAAGCATCTCAAGGATTTAAAAAGATAATGTAGATATTTGTACATGTAATTTTTCTCCTCTTTATGTTAACTTTTAAGACATCAAAATTAAGTAGCAAATTTGAATAATTTCAGGCAAATTTTAAATTAGCAAACATAGCTGCCAACTGGATCACAGTAATACTTGATGTTAATCTTTCTGTTAATTCTTTTGAGTTACCAGTGTCTGCTTAGCAGTTTCAATTAACATCAAGAAACATCCAGATGACTGAACTCAAAGTATACCACTTTGCCTGCAACAACGTAGAATAATACAAGTTACTGATTTATTTAATGAATTTATTTTCCCACATTATAAGGTTGAGGAAATAGGAAATGCTAACATATCACTTCTTTAGAGAAGCAGGTTCCAAGCACAAGCTATTCTACACTTTCACATGATTTGTCTGATGAAGACTATACTAGAAGAAGAGGTTCTACACAAGAACAAAGACGAATCAGGCTCATTTCAGTCTGGACTGTGTATAACCTGCATGGATTGCACTAGCTATTCAAATATTACTTTTTAAGCACCTGGTCAGAAAACAGACCTTGCCAATTGTAACATATTCCTCCTTTTCAAGTGAACTGGATTCTAAATTTCTTTCATATACTGAAAAATATTTTGATTTGGAAATGTTTTCATAATGCTGAAAACAATATATTCTAGTATGTGGAATATTGTATGTAGTAATAAGTATATAATAATGACCAAAAAAAATATTGCATGCTCTAAAGGGAGTCGGTATAGCATGACAGTATCATCATCAGATTTACTCTGTCCACAAATGGATACTAACTAGAATAGTCTGAGACATCCTTAAGACAACAGTCATGGTTGCTGGGGAGCATGAGGGAAATGGACTGCAAAAATTGGACAGACTCTTCCTAAATAGCATCTTCTAGTGCCACCACAGGAGACAGAATGCTGTGCTACATGGATCATTGGTCTATCTCAGCAGGACATTGCAAATGTTCTTGAAATGCTCACATACACACTAGGAGAACCCAAACACCTAAAAAGAATGCTTTGACAGTCTTCTTGACTGCCCAAAGGGATTTATTTCCCTAACTTTTTGGCAATCCCCTCCAGCTCTCCAGAAATGGACATACACCTGTCCAAAAATGGAGAGGTTTCTACAAAATTCTTTTATATTAAAACCCTGTATTTTTAGGTGGGAAGTTGATTATCCAAACTTTTTTCCCTACCAAGCTAAGTTTTAACTCATGAAAACAAAATCTTTTTTTACTGTAAAAATAATGGATGTTCCCTCTATTTCCTAAGCATAAAAACATGGAGAATGATAAAATATACTAGCTTACTTATGTGACTCACAAACCCAAATCCATCTCAAATATGGTATGTATAACTATGTGTCTTTTGAAAATGGACTAAGATAATTCTTAAAGTTCTGCCTGATCTGTGTAGGAAATGAACTACAGAAATATGTTGCATTATGATTCTTGGCCTCTGGCTTACAGTAGCAAGTAAAAGCTGTGTAAGACCTACCATTTACCTTGGTGTGGTATTTTCAGCGTTCACTCAGTCTTGACTAGGCTGTTCCTTGCACCAGATCTCAGGCAAGGGCTGTGCCACTTGTTCTCCCCACTTGCCCTTGACCTACATGCTCACCTGTAGGGCCTGATATGATTTACCTCTCTGCTCCATCTTCCCTCAGCTGATTTCCAACTGTTTTGGATTCATTCCCTTTTGAACCAAGATCCAGAGCAGAAAGAAATGAGCTATAGCACGCTCTGACTTAGCTGTGTCACCATGCTGATGGCTGCTGACATGAAATTGCTAAGCTGACTCATTCCAAGTGTGCTACTCAAGTGGTTTCTTTTCAAACACAGACTCAAATCGGCCAATTTCTTCTGCCTGCACCTCTGGACACACGTGACAAGGCTTAATACACCTGGAAAGAATCCTCCCTCCAGCAATGTTCTTTATTATAAATGTGATAAGAAGAGCATCCACACAGAGGCAGATGTTCAGCACATCTGATGAACATACCTAGCAGAGAGAAAGACGTTTCTGAATCGAGAGCAAGAGCACTTTTGTTCTGTACAGATGTATTCCTGTTTCACGTTCACTCGTGTAGGTGGTTTCCCTAAAAATGCTAAACTGAGAAAGTTAGGTTACTTTATTACCAAAAAATGCTAATTATGCTTAAAGCTCTCATATTAGTAGTTCTCCACTGGTTTTAAATTATTTGTTAAAAATCTATATTTTGTACTAGTCTCAGATTTAGGTCCTTATGTGTTAAGATGAACACAACATAGTAACTTTACACATTAGTGTTGCACACAGAAGCGTGTTATACAAAAAGGTTTATTTTCCCAAGTAATCATTTTGCATGTTTTTTAACTGATTAGATCAACACTGAAAGGTTAAATCAAAGTATCTCTTGGTACTTTATTATATCAAAAAAGTATTGTTTATTTTAACAGAAAAAAATTAAGGAACAACAACTCTCTCAGAAGCATATTTCCAGCTCACAGCCCTGCAACTTCATAATACTTTACAAGATCAGTTAGGTAACCTGCACGTTAGCACAGAGACAGAGAAATGCAACAAAGAAAATTAAATCCAAATGATACCTAGAAAATGAGGAATTTCAATTCCAACTGCAAATTGGAAATTTTCTATGAAGGCACATGCCATTAGGCAATTATTAAGCAAAAAGATTTGGAAGAAATGTCACGTTTACCAGGATTATTCTGTAACAGATCATTTCTGAAGCTTTTGGCTTTTGTTCCATTGGCTTTTGTTCCATTTGGCTTTTGTTCTATTGACATAGAAACTGTCAGATGACTCACACCAATAGGTCAGCTCCAAATTCCATTTAATTGTAGGTAAATATTTCTTGATAGTCATGTGGCTTAATGATTTCTAGTCACAGGACAATACCTTTAACCTGGACTGTGAACATCCAGTTCCTCACTGTTGATATACGCCTTAGAGTGAGCAGGAAATGAGTGTGTCAATTTTAGTTTAAAATGGAATGTCCAACTATCTTGTCCAAGAATTTGAGAGTACGGGTTCAATGGGTACCAAATCGTGTAAGAATAGATTCATTCTGGAAAACAGAGATGGAAGGTGGGGCAGAATATTTCACACCAAGACTGCAATAATCTCATCATAAACCCATCCAAGGTCTTTTCCATTATTCAGAATGGGTGGTAACTTATGAGGTCTGACAATTTTATGACATTTGAAGTATTTGGGACTAAAATCTCTCAAGAACCCTCTACAATATTGTAGGATAGTCTTTTTAGCTACTTGGTCAGTTTTGGCCTCAAAACTCTACCTCAGCCACTTACCTTAGCCTAGTTCAAACCTGATTAGTCCCTCTTCCCCAAAAGCCAAACGTGATCAAGTGCAATGCAAAACAGCTACCAAAAACTACGGGTTATGTCAAAAATCATCACACTATATATACACTAAAAAAGGTGTAAGAATGGAACAGTACAGTTCATATAACCAATGCTGAAGAATGAACTAGGAGAAAAGAAACCTGGCAAGAATCTTTCTTTCTCGACCGGCTCACTGTTGATAAGTTGCACGGGACATATCTTAAAGAGCTGAGGATTTTTTTCATCTAGGAAAAAATGATTTAATAACATCTACATATATGGATTCAGACACTCCACAGAATAACTTTGTTGGTAAAATACAGTGGTGGCTCTAAGCCCATTACTAAATGCTGAGTCTTGCCATCTATCACAGCACATTCCTAGTGGAATTTGAGAAACCTTCCCTCCAAGATCTCCTGCCCACAGATCTCATCATAGAAGACAAAAGTGGAGCTGAGCAACAAGCTCTGCTTTCGGTGCCCCACTGCCCTGTAGACGCTTCCTAGCAGCTGCAGCGTTGCAGGAATCCAGAATACTACAGTGCACAATGATCTGCATTTGATTCTCTACTTTTCCTCCTTGACATAATTTTGCATTCATGTGGTATGGAAGCTGCTTGAGATTATGCAAACTGCAGTGGCGTACACTCTTCGTCCTTCCAGTCTTTGGGAATGTATCTAAAGACTAGGTACTGACTGCAAAAGGTCCATCTTCATTTTGGAGGATTACAAAGAATTTGCAGGGATTAGTTGATAGCTTTTTTGAGAGAAGGAGATGAGAAAGATCTCATCCTTGGTATAAAACTCTGCAAATCTAACTTTCAAGACTGGATTTCACTCTTCAGGGGAAGCAACAGTTCTGAAGTGAAAATGCTTTCTTAAGATAAAATAAATAAAAAACCCACCCCAATCGAAACAGAGCTAAAGTAAAGACTAGTCACCAGCTCTATGAATTTAGACCCAAATACATTGTTAAAAAAACCCCAACAGGAAAGAATGGGGAAGATAACAATATCTTCATTCTAGTAAACTGTAGGACACCTAAATAGCTACTATGAAAAAGAAACTGCAACAGCCATGTAAAGTGGCATACAAGCTAAAAGGAAGGTGACACTTCAACAGAGGAATCTGTTCCATGACGGTTTTCTTTCCCAGACACTTTCATTAAAAGGAAAGCTTCACCAAAGTTACCACTGGAATTTATGTTTCTACTTATGCATATCTATGTGTACAAACACCAACTGCATTCATGGATCTACATGTGCAGTGACAGAAAGCATCCAAGACTATTCCACACACTCCATACTAGCACTTGCACATGTACAACTTGCCACGCAAAGACTAAATATAAAACTTATAGTATAGATGTAGGCTTGTGTTTTTTACATTAAGAAAATAAATCCATGTGAAATATAAAAGTTACAGTATAAACACTTGACTGTCTCCTCACAGTCTTTTCCATCCTGGCTGTTTGGCATCCATCCTGTACAGGCCAGAAGTTTCACAGATGGAGTTTCTAATGCCCAGCAGCCACAACAGAAGCTAGATTTTCAAAGATGCTCACTGCACAAAGAGCTGATATCTTTTGATGTCAGCCTAACCTAATCATTTATCATGATTTCCAATGCAAACTATTCTTAAAAACATCTTCCCAATACAAGTCAGAAGAATTTGGAAAAGCTTTTAGAACTTAAACATTTTTTAGAGCTTGCTTCCAGGATTAGATGCTATTGTAACATTGAGATATTTGGCGAAGATTTGTATTTACTCAATAGACAAATCATAAAAATATAACCAATTCTTCAATCTCAACTTTATCTAACGCTGATCAAACATCAGCAAGAGCCTTTACTGTTATGAAAGGCACACTATTCCTGTCAGAGACATACTTCGCTTTCCTCTGGGGAGAGGAGAAAGTTTTTTGCAGAATAGGTTATAACGAATCTATGAAAACAGTAACAACCAAGCTCTTTGCTCCTAGATTAGTCAAAACTAAAGACTGAAACACACAAATTACAGGCTTATTTTGTTCTGACTCCATTTGAGGAAATCCTGCTGCCTGTTTTTATTGGCTTGTTTATCTATTTGTGCATTTACTTGCACAAAAAACCCCAATTCAATTAATTAATTTCTATCATTTCATTTAGGAAAAAAAAAAAATCATCTAGCGGTTTCTTTAACTGTTATGTCATATCTTAGTCATATTTCAATTAATGCTACTGAAAGAAGATGCCCATGACAAGTTTTTCACCAAAGAAAAATTTTAGGTAGAAAGTCCTATGAATTCCTAATAGAATTTCTATCCAAATTCTGAAGGAGCAGCAGTATCAGTGTAATATCAAAATAAGAATGCTGAATTCAGAGCAGCCTGTTAATTCAGAATACTGAAAAGACTAAACAACAGTATTTATCACTTCATATGCAACCACTCTAAAGAAAAACATATAGCCAATTACTTGCATCTCATTCATTGAGTTTATACTCAACATAGGAATGCCCACTGGAAGAAAACTATTATTTTTCTGGATTATTTACCTCAAGAACTAGCCAAAGCTGATCTCCATTTTTCACATCTTTCTTATAGTACATGCCGTAGAATTTGACTACATTGGGATGATCAGAGAGAGCTTTCAAAATGTTGTACTCGGCTTCAATTTCTTCATCAATATCCTAGTGTCACAAATGAGAAATACACAGCAGTTAATAAGTAAATAATGACAGCCATTTAAAAAACCCAACACACAGCATTTTCTGGGTATTCAAATGTAGTTGGAAATAATGCAAAGAAAAAAACCAAACAGAACATGAATGTGCCATTTGCAGGGCTATAAAGCTTGGTTCTGTTTACTCATTTTCCCCTATTGTTTAGATCTCAAAAAAAAAAAAAGTTAATATACTTGTTTCCAGATTTAAAACATTTTTCATATGATTTGCTATTTACACCCACCCAAAAAAAAATAGAAATGAAAAATCAGTTCTAGAGGAAGGCTACCTATGAATTCCACTACTCATATGAATGGATTTCATATCAATGAAAAGCAACCACTCAGTGCTGAAAACCTGTCTCATCCCCGCCAAATAAAAGTGACCATGGAAGAGACAAGGGAAGCTTTGTATTCCTGATGAATGACACTCCTTCTCATTTTGTTCACCAACGGCATCTGCCCCTAAGAGAACTTTGCTCACTTGTTTCTTATACAGATCTCTCCAATGCTAAATCCAACTCAAGTTCCTCACATTAGCCTTTTGCCTTGAGATCAGTTTGACTGGTCTCAAAGAACTTGGCCCATCACTCCATCACCAGCACCTTGAGGAACTGGGCTATTAAACTTTCATATTGAGATTACAAGAATAAGTCTTCTCACAAAGAAGGGTTTTAGAGATTTTTTTTTTTATTGGAGCAGCTGAAGAACAGCAGAAATTTTCTTCTTTCAAAAACAGGTGTAACTCGCTTTAAGTTAATTTTCCCATAAGGACAGCACAGAATACAGCCAATAAAAAAAAAAGAGATGCAAGGAAGGAAGAAAGAACCAAGGCACGGAAGGTGACATAGAAGGAAAGGGAAAGAGTAGAAGATAAGAAGGGATGAAGAAAGAAAATGCATCTGGCAAAAACAAAACGACAAACCACAAAGCCAAAAAAACCCCAAAACAACCAAACCATGAAAAAACAGTGTTGAGAGCCAAAAAACTACACACAAAACACACAATAGACCTGGCTGCCTTGGGGAAACTGGAAGAGAATTAGCCCACTGTCCTACTGTGATTTAATAGAGGTTTCCATCTCCTGAGGGGTACCCATATTTTATGACATTTTTACTATTATAAGGAGAAATGAAAAGAGAGAGAATGAATAGAATTGAATATTCATTCTGTGCATACTAAAAGAAAAAAAAAATCTTCCTCTGTATATTACAAAGGAAGAAAACTAGAAATATTTGGCTGAACTTAACATATTTACCTGCATAAGAATATCTCTTTTAGAAGCAGTAGAGGGAATATTTTCATGTGAACTCAGCACAGTGCTATTTTACTTAGAGCCCTGGGGACAAGACTAAGGGAATTCTCAGTTCCATCTTCATATATTGTCATTTCAACACCTTCACTTTTCTATTTCAGTTTCAAAAAGCTAAGCTATTATTCAACACAAAAAATCTGAGAGCTCTAAAGGATTAAATATGAAATGCTTATTTCAGTCTCACATCACTCATGATGATGTAGTTCCCCAGTTTAATTTAGAAATATCAGTTAAACCAAGTGATACAAAACCACATTTCTTCTGCTTGTTTTTTTCAGTCCACCTCTCAAGTGGCACAATTCTGAAACCATCTTCAAATAAAAAAATTGTAAAATTTAAAGAAGAAAATACAGAAAGTATCTTTTTATTCATGGCAATGGCTCCCTCTGCAGCCATTAATAATACTTTCAGTTTAAACAAAAAGAACTAGTTTATTGCTTTCACCCTATTTCTAGTCTAGCATTGCCATTTTAATAGTAACATGGAGGTATACAGCAGCCATTCCAGTCACCCTGTAAATAGGAGGGGGAAAAGAAGAATAGTAGTCTTAGAACTAAAAGGAGAATATATTCAGTTAAAAGACTCAGGTCTTGGAGTGTGACATTGACTGCATTACTGATTTCCATTCTTTCATTAAAATAAGGAATCTGTTTTAATCAGTTATACCTTTCCCTTCTTCAATTCTTATGTTGCATCTTCATACATTGTATTCCTTCTGTCTTCTACTCCCTTATCTCCTACTTACTCTATTCCTCTTTCCTCTAGCATCAGCTTTACTAGCTCTTCTTTCTTCCTGTCATCATCTTTTATCCTTTTCCTACAACCTCCAAAGTGTACACAAAATAGAAAGTTTCCCCCATGCCATCAGTAATCCCTGCCATAACCAGCTGCCACTTAATAACTGTTCCTCAGTACTTGTGAAATAGATGAAAGCAGAAGCATTTCCTGCCATACAGGCATTTAGGAACACCAACTGCAAGAAAATCCTGCCTACTGTAAGCACAAGAACCCTGTTTACAGAAAGCAACACAGTCAAAAATAGAGCTTCCCATGCATTTGTGAATTCATTAAGATCCCTATCGGTTGGCTGCAGATCACGTTTACTTTGGGAGAGGTATGTGATATTGAATTGAGATGAGCCTATTTTTGTTGCGTTGAAAGCATGCTGAAATAAAAAGCAGATCAACAAGAAACACAGCAAAGATAATGCAAGACGCTATGTTTTCATAAACACATTTCATAAACTTACGGGCCACGGGACCATAATTTGACACTGCTTGATACACAGGGGTAGACGGAGCCCCAGGTGGCTGTGCAGCTCCAGACCCTGTGCAGCGTTGCACAGGGATGCTCTTCCCTTCCTGCCCATAGGCTGTGCAATGGAAGCACATGCCCCACAACTCTACACTGTGCAAAGGATGAGCTCAACAGGAACATCTCCTTGTCCGTGTTTTGCGAGTTACTGTTCTCAATAGAAAGCCCAAGCCACATGCAGCACCACTGAAGTCAATGGGGTGTGCCTTTACAACCCAGAGCACTGGTATGCTCTTCCTTCCTCTTTGAGCATTAATCTGCCACCCAACAAATGTCAGTTACTGAGAACAAAAACATACTCTACAACGTAATAATTCCACCTCCCGGTCACCTGGTGCTTTGTGTGTAGGAGCTATTGCCTTTGTATTTTCCGTTTGAAAAGATGGATCCCTCTGTGATAGCTACGTATTTTGGCACACTCTGAAAATGCAGAGCCAACAATAACAATAAGGTATGCTATTTTGTTTTTAAAGTATCGCTCACAGCACGTAACTCAGCTAAAAGCATGTACTTAAAATAGATGCTTGAAGGTACATCTAGAGCACTTAAAAGTATGTAACTTTCTTACCAGCTAGTATGTTAAAAAAAAAAAAAAAAAAGGAAAGGGAACAACAGTAAAAACAGAAGCAGCAAGGACTCCTGGTACTGAAAAGGAAAATAATCAGCTGTGCTTCTGAAAGTAGGAGATAAACAGTGGGGAACCAAAAGTATCAAAGTTTAGGTATACTACCAACTTCTACCTTATGCAACCACTTCCAAGATCACTTACAATAGGAAAAATGCATTGATAGCTAGCCTGACACTTAGCAAGTTAAAGCAGTTTATTTCACTACCACTTCTAATGCAAATGATCTACCAAGATTAAAAGAAAAAAAGACTATATAAAATCACTTACTACTAAATAAGCACAAACCAAGTAATTTAAGTAGCTTACGTGAACAGGGTCCAAAATTTTGACTGCTGCTTTGCTGCCATTTTTCTTATTTAACACCTTGAAAACTTTTCCATACGTTCCTTTGCCAATAGTCTCAACTATTTCCCAGGTATCAGAAGGATCAGGAAAGCTATCAAATATTATTGTTTTCCCAGTCAACGGCAGCATCTCAAATGATGGCTCCTAGGAAAAAAAGATTTTAATGTTCACTCAACAAATGGGTAATAGCAATTGGCTTCCTACAAATGCAGAGAGAAATACACATTCCAGTCTCAAACACTAGAAAGATTTTTGCATGTAGCGTGCGTGCACTGAAAGCATAATGAACTAATGAACAAGAAATGCTGCACTTAATACAGCTACGTGAAGTGAACACACTATCGAATGAAGGGAAATTCAAGTAATAATTTGAACTAATTTCAGGCTTGAGTGAAGCCAGTAGCAGCTTTCCCATGCACTTCAATGAAACTATAATGTCCTCTGGGATTTTTTTGAGGGGCAGGGGAATGGGAGTCAAGTTCATAAAGTCCAAAAGAATTTGGCTCCATTACCTAGAAATAGGCAAGAAGGGAAAAAAAAACAAACGACAAAACAAAACATGCTCATTAGGTTCAATCAGACTTTTACAGCAAATGGTCAGTTTTATAATTCTACTCTTACCATTGGAATTTTTTATACAGATATCATAAGGTCAAGCAGACCAAAGTAGCAGATCTTTTCACAATATTATGGCCTTCTGAAAGCCAAGCATCCACAGCCATAGAAAACATGTTTACTGATTTACATTCATTAACAGCTGTTTTACATACCGTAAAGGAAACACCTTTTACAATGATGGAATTGTATCCATCACTGACCAGGTTACACCTATGCCCTGGTTAATGATGGATACAATTCCCTTATAGGAGTCCTCACAGTGACTAACTACCCAGCAGCTACAGTGGTAAGAACAAAGCACAGACACCCCACCACATACCCCACCCCAAACAAACAACAAAACCTAAATTCTTTTGTTAAAAGCAGCCAGAAACTCAGTAGAAATGTCTTAAAAATTACATTCTCATTCTTAATTGCAGAGTCAGGACTGAAAAAGAGAAGGAGCAGGGGAAGAGGACAGACTCAAGCCCTTACTAAGTAGGGAAGCAATAAGTAGGCAAGCCCACTACTGAGTACGGGAGTCCCTCTTGAGCACAATCTGCAATAAACCAGCCAGAGTCATTTTCATATATCCACTTTGAAAATATTTATATAATACTTTATAAAGAGACTACAATGTAACGATTCTTGGATATGTTTATGTCAACAGCACAACTCCACACAAAAAGCATTTTATGTGATATTACTCCAGTGACAGAAACTGCACTGTGATACCATCCGACTTTTTTGATAATGAAGAGAATGGCTTCAATCTCAGTTTCAGCCATGGCTTCCAGCATACTGGCCATACTTTCTTTATTCATCTGCTTACTCATACAACCATGTATATCCCACTACACATGCAGCATGTATATCCACTATACATACAGTACATATACAAACTAAAAGAAACTGAAATGGACTGCTATACAAACATATGTTGTACCAGCTCTTTCAATTACCTGACACGCTTACTGGCATGTCACGTGTATTCAGGCTCATTTTCTACTGGTTAATAGAAGCTTGCCTGGGGAACAAAGGCTCAGGATTCTTCCCATCATTCTGCTCTTGGTTGATTAGCTCACTAATGAGTGAGAAGACAGTATTTTCTTCTCTCTCTCCTGCCCATCCTTTTATTTATTTATTTTTTTAATACATATGTGTCTGTTACCAACTTCTATACCCACTCATGTGGCAAAGGGGTGAGAAGTACTCTTAACACCAGGAAAGTTGCAGCAGTCTGTTGTGTACTGAGGACTCCAACCAGTACTGGCCCAGTACCTTGATTTCAAGGGCTCTTGGAAACAAAATAACTCAATTTTACCAGCTACAGTGAAATCTCCCTTAACACAAATCCAGGTGTAAGGTCAAAGTAAAGACAGAGGATCAAGACTAAGAGACATGTACCATGTTTGCCAATGACACAAAGCTTTGTGGAGCTACACAGTAGAGGGAAGAGATGCCATCCAGAGGGACCTGGACAGACTTGAGAGACGGGCCCATGCCAATCTCATGAAGTTCAACAAGGCCAAGTGCAAGGTCCTGCACCTTGTCAGGGCAATCCCAAGCACAAATACAGGTTGGGCAGAGAGTGGATTGAGAGCAGCTCTGAGGAGAGGGACTTGGGGATGTCGGTAGATGAGAAGCTCAACACAAGCCAGCAATGTGCGCTGGCAGCCCAGAAAGCCAACCACATCCTGGGCTGCACCAAAAGAAGCACAGCCAGCAGGTCAAGGGAGGTGATTCTCCCCCTCTGCTCTGCTCTGGTGAGACCGCACCTGGAGAACTGTGTCCAGCTCTGGAGTTCTCAGCACGGCACAGGAATGACGTGGACCTGCTGGAGCGGGTCCAGAAGGGGGCCATGAAGATGATCAGAGGGCTGGAGCATGACTCCCATGAAGACAGGCTGAGAGAGTTGGGGTTGTTCAGCCTGGAGAAGAGAAGGTTCCAGGGAGACCTTATTGCATCTTTCAGTATCTGAAGGAGCCTACAAGAAAGCTGGAGAGGGACTTCTTACAAGGGCATATAGTGATAGCATGAGGGGTGAAGGCTTCAAACTGGAAGAAGGTAGACTTAGATTAGGTATCAGGAAGAAATTTTTCACTATGAGGGTGGTGAGGCACTGGAACAGAAGCTGTGGATGCCCCATCCCTGGAGGTGTTCAAGGCCAGGCTGGCTGGGGCTTTGAGCAACCTGGTCTGGTGGGAGGTGTCCCTGCCCATGGCAGGGGGTTAGAACTTGATGATCTTTAAGGTCCCTTCCAACACGAACCATTCTATGATTCTAATATGTAAATCCTCAAGTTTTTGTTCCAGATTCAAAAATTGCTTTTTCCTTCTGTCCAAACCTCTCCCTGCGATTCAACAGGCATAACTCAACCAGGACATTGACTGCAGTCTCTTCCTAACACATTACCTTGCCACCTCATACCCAGTATGTAACCATGCCTTGGGAGCTTCATCACTTCCAGGCAAAGACATCTCTTCCCCAGAAAATGAACACAAACAAGTTACAACATATTTTTGGAACTTTCTTTTTCTTTTGCCTATAAAATAGCACTCAAATACAATCATTCTGCTCTTAAAAAAAAAATAATCACTTTATGCATATATATAAATGCTTTGTAATTAGCTCATAATTGGGACTACACAAAATAATAACCAAATTGGGCATGATAAAAGGACATAATCCCAAACCCTTGCTTTGAGGGATTCAACAATGATGGAACGTCAAAATTTCTCTGAGCTTTAGTTTTTAGAATTTAGGTTAACTATTTGTTTAAAGTTTTACTGGATACTCACAAGCCATAGCTGATGAATTTTTTTGGAGAAAAAAGGTAGAGAGCTATCAATGGGCACCTTCATAAGAACTGAGATGTCAAACTCATGTTGGAACCTGGCCACATACTAAGAATTTTCTACAGAATATGTAGTTTTCCACCAAAACCTAGGGGCTGCTATGTCCAACATTACAAGAATACACGGTAAGAGCCTCTGACCCAGGCAGCTTACAGTAGGAGATATGCAAAAGCTGAAGAAAGGAAGACTCATTTCCTCCCCTTCAAAGATGAGTACTGAAGATGCCAGAATGCAAAGAGCAACTTCACATATTTAGCCGGTGCCAGAGCCAAGCAGGGAACTCTTGTATCCCAAAATACAGCAAAGGCCCACCCCTTCACACAGAGTACTTACAGCAAGTGGAACATTCTAAGAAAAACCAGGCACATCAACACCCAAAGCTTCAGACAGCTTCCCAGGCTTCATTAGCTTCTTATATATTAACAGAATGCAGCTGAAATTCATTGGCTCCCAGTATCAATTGCTCACTTGTCTGTAGAGACTAGTATACAAGGAGAATTGTTAAAGGGCTGAAGAAACTTGAGCCTACAGATGCTATCTGGCTACTGGTGAAGAGTGCTGGAGACACTGTCACGTACCTGCATTTTCCTCTGCAAATCACACCAGTTGCACATCATATTGTCTTAAGAAAAGTCACCACATGCTTAACCATAATGCATCCAATAGCTGTCATACTTAGTTCAATAATTTAAGAGTGCTATTCCAGAAAGACATATTCACCCTAATCCTTTGTCTTTTGATTGACTGCCTCAAAATCATGACTTGAATGTTATACTGAATATTGTATTTCCTCACTTCCGCCATGTTTAAGAACAAGCCCCTGCAGATAAATTGTTTAGCTTCCACTTCTATTATTAAAAATATATTAAATAGAATGATTTCAAGTCTTCTGTTCTGCGTGATGAATAATGTTTTATTACATCTCAGTGAAGCTGAGAAAGCTGATCATGATTTAACCTCATATTTCAGCAATAAATTGGACCGTCTCTGGAATATGTCTGGATGCCCAAACAACTGGGTAATTTATCATCCCACTCCCCATTAAAAGTTAAAACCACAACTTACAACTCGATCCAAACTTCAGGGCTAACAAGGTACTCTTGAAACTCTACAAAAACCCTTTAAAATACTCCTGGTGTCCTCAGCCTTGACAGTTCACTCAACTCCCGCTCAGATTTTGGCTAACACTGCTCCTGCCATGGCCTGATGTGTGCTGGGAGCAGCACCGTTAAGTCAAAGCCAGAGCATCATTAGGCAGGACAGGTGATCAGAAAGAGCTTAAAGGCTCTTTCTGCACCATTATCACCTGCTAATCCCTGTCTCCTGTAGCCAGTATCTTTTGTCCCACAGTTTCCTCACAATCTGCAAATTTAGGGAAATGGTATAGACCAAACCTCCAAACTGGAAGGTTTTATACCAGATGATATTTTATATATCATCTTAGCCAAAAAGCTTTTGAAGTGGATCAAACAGCAGCTGGACTGCTGAGGCTTTCCCACACTGTGATGGAGGAGGATGGGTTAAGTACTCACTCACTGCTAGGTAACAAAGTCTTTATTTTTTTTTCATCTTCTCTCATAACTGCATGAATTAAGAGTTCTGCATTATAAATTATGAAACCTTATGACTTTAATGGTGAGTAAGTGAATGCATGTGATAGACTGGTCTAGACAAAAGGGGACTGAGACCCTGTTTGTCATGTTTGTTTGTTGTATTTCTTAATGAGCTCATGAAATAAAGTTTAAATAACAGAGTATGTTGTCCTGTAAATTTGAGAGACCCCAATAGACCATGACACAACGATTAAATGAAGGGCATTTGGGCTAGGAAAAAATAGTTTTGGTGTTCCAGGACAACAAGCCAATGTGGTTGGGTTTTTTGGTTTGTTTGTATGTTTGTTTTTCTTTCCTCTAAGAAGGGGATCTGGCTGTCACAGTTGCAAGAGCAACTTGGGTGAGAATTCTTATGAGCCAGCCCTATGTGATTTTTTTGCTTCCTAGGTCACATCAGACATACACACCCTGTACAGAGGTATCCAGAGATGCCCTGTTCAGCATCAATGCTGAACCATTTTCAGTATCAAGCTAGTTTGAAGCCTCCAGAAGAACACAGGCTATCTCCTGTGGACTATCTGATTGCTGCAAAGGCATTTCAATGAAGCACACTTGTCACACCCAAAACTTTAGACACGTAAGAATCACTGCTGAGGGCTTTATGGTCAAGGCCACAGAGCGTTACAGACAACAGAGTCAAGTGGGAATTTCTGCAGGATACTATCTCATCCATCATTCAAATAATGAGTTTTGTTCTGGAAATTCCAATACCACATCCACTTAATTCTGGAGGATATTTGACCTTGATTTTGATGATGATACAACCTATATCTGAATGGGAACTACAATGAAATATAAGATCAGTGTGAGCAGATTATCTAGTTCGGCAATTAGTTAAAAACAAGTGTTTAGAACACAACTGGTTTTTTTACTTCATTTGTCAATAGCTGAGTACAGAACATAATTTCACTGTAAAACAACAATAAAAAATATAATTTTGCATGATTACATAATTTTTGTACTATCCATGTATCTATCTAAATTACCTTCTTTGACTGTACATCAGTTTGCTTACTACTTTCCACTTTATACAACCCCCATTGTTTTTCGAGAACCGAACAATTGTCTTTCCCATCTGCTAGAAAATTTCCAGAGGAAAAAAACCACCTCTTTAGCCCCAGCTATGGTAGGTGAAGACTAAAAATCAAGGACATTCTCTAAAAGTCAGTCCATCTCTTTCACTGTTGTGTGCTTACACAAGAAAGGGACAAGAGTTGGGATTTACTTAACTTGATATGTGCACAATACGCCTATTGGAACCTAAACTAGATACTATAATGCCATTTTAGTCAATCAAAGCAATCAAAAGTTGATTTACCTGACCTAGTTAGCACCCACCTTAGCATAAGAAGACTTGCTCTCCAGAGTCTATGCTGGCTAAGTTTCCATTGACTACAACAGGAACCCAGTTATACAGCTTCAGATGTAGACATGGTAGGTGAAATCAATCCTATCCTACTGAACTGCTGGAAACAAAGAGTTACAGCTTGACAACTGACAAAATGAGTTATCAGCTCCATGCTACAGTCAGGAAATCTGCAAGCCAGAAAGCTGGCAGGCAACTTGGACGTTATCCAATGATGTACAGAAAAGGCAAGAACCATGCAATGACACTGCCTAGGAAACTTTGAACCCAACAACAGAACCCTAAATTAATGCAAATGCAGAAATAAATGGTTACTTCAAAGCATTTGGAGGCAAGGGGTGGAGATACATCTAGCTTAATCTCAGGCAATGTATTTCCTGGGCACAATTCAAAGTATATATGTTAATCTCAGGGCTGCTCAAGGAAAAAATTGATGCATTTTTGAGGGCACTTTTCAGTGTTCACTCTCTGAAGGGCTAGGTAACTGCTTCTTCTGTTTCTAAAACACTTTTCCTCTTTGCTAACTGTTATCCAGTGACAACTTTCCCAACAAAGCAAGACAGCTTTCAGAGAAACTTGATGCCTCTGGACTCCTTGACCTTTGTAAAACTTCTACATGCAGTAGAGACACAGTACTGTTTGGTATCGGTACCTGATCTCCTTCTATTGATAAATGCATATTGGGTGTCCACACTGACATTTCATCTGCTGATTATTATTCAGCTGATCTTTACATTTCGACTTGCTGCAGACCTGAACTGGCCAGCCCTGCTCATGGGACGCTCCAGCTCTTCACTCTCTGAACGTTCTCAGAGAGATCTACACCAGTGTTAGGTTCCACCTTGGTTTTCTTCCATTCTCTGCCATGCCCCACAACAACAGAAGTCCTACTGCATGAGGTTTACAGTTGTGAGGAAACTCCATGGGAGGAGGGTTTTTTTAAGCAACAGGTTAAAGAATCAGCAAGGGCTGTAAGCATTCAATCTAATCTCACACATAGGGGCTGCCCACTGGATGACATTCCTTCAGAGCTCACACATGAGATCAGTACAGGATCCCAGTTTTTTGAAGCCAACCTTTAGTTATAGGAAGAGAGTATGAAAGGAACGCAAAAACAAAATGCTAAATTTAACTATTTTAGTCAATTCTAAAAGCTCTGATATTTTGAAAACAAAGGAGAGCTAAAGATTTTTGTGGCAATTTTCATCCAAGAGAAAATATTTATGCAGGGGCATTACAATCATGAAAACAAGATTAATAACAGAAGGGGGAATGGTGTCATTATCAAATTGTATCTGGAACTTATGCCACCAGAAGTAATGAACTGACATTAGCAATCCATGAAGTGAATCATATCCAGCTCATTTTGTGGCTCCCAGAAGAGAGGCACTACAAATGATGAGAATAATTTTTCAATGACTACACACTAGATCAATATATTAGCAAAGAACTTAGCTTTCAAAGCTAAAGCATCACTTAATTTTCCTATTTTAACACAGTAAAACTTTATAAGGCCATAAAAATCAATATGGTGCTATCTCACTCTCTCCCTGTTTCTCAGAACTTCTAAGACCGGCGAAGTGGCAACTCAGGATTAATTTAGCAGCTGTATCGATGAGCTTTGGCAGGGCTTGAAATTAAGGTGATTTGATAGCCAGGTAAGGAAGGCGGTACAGACAACAAGCAAATTTGCTCGAAGTTCAGCATTAGCAGGGCAGAAGTTACGGGCCACGGGTGTATATTGGGGCGTCGTGGGCACGGAGAGGTTCCACGGGTGCCGTGCCCAGGGCCGCGTGTCCCACGGGTGGGCAGCGCCGGCCTCGACGCCCTGACGGTTCCGCCACAAGCACGAAGCAGCCCGGGCATCCCTCCTGCACACCCTGCGCACCTTCCTTACCCAGGAACTCACGGGGGGAAAATAAAAAGGAAAAAAAAAAAGTAGAAATAGGCAGGACCCGCCCGGGTGCGCGGAGGAGAGAGCCCAGGGGACACAGCCAGCGCCCCCTCCACACACGCCCCCCCGGGAGGAGGTCGCAGCCCGTCCCGCAGGCCGCGCACCGCAGCCCCGCAGCCGCCTGGAGCGCCCGTCCCGACACGGTTCCGTCCCGGGAGGCGGCGGGAGGCACCGTCCCGGCCCCGTCCTGCCCGCC
>JAHREE010000163.1:5010796-5039431 GCA_033628505.1 Tringa tobata | reverse complement strand
AACATTTCCAACACTTCATTCTCCTGAATGATGGGACAGCCTTGTCATCTCGGCTGCTAGCAGGAATGGAGGCAATTCTTCTCTGCTCCTGCAGAGTACTTCCAGCATTTTAATGGTGATGTTTTTTTTAGAGGCAAATTGTCATTAATGAGCAGTCTTTGAAATATAAACACTGATTTTTAAACATTTAGGGTAATTTAAACACTGAAGTATGAAAGGCACCAGTAAATTATCCATCTCAGAAAACCTTCAAAACAAGGCAAAGAATTTAAAACAATGAGAAGCTGTTAAAACAAGAATTCTATGTTCCTGGAAGTATTAATTGCATATTGATTATGGTGGCTGATGTGCTAAATGGCCCCTATTGCTCTGTCCTTGACCATCTCTCTCTATTATTTATAGTTCCTCCAATTTTTCCCATTAGCTGTAAAATTTATCAGAAAATATTTTTTCTTCCAAGGTATTGTCAGGAAAAAATTCTTTAGGACCAAAACCAATTGATACAGACTTCCATTAGAAAAATACCTGGTTTAGGATGTTTTTTCATTTCATGTTAGATTTTTAGACCTGCCAGTAGTCGGTTTCTAATCTGTTCAATGGTGGCAGATTTAGGACTAATATAAGTTATCTGGAATGACTGGCTTTGGTATTTCGTATAAGCTGCTGTAGTTAGCAAGGCTCTGCATTTAAGAAGATGCCTGATAATATATTCTGTCAAAAACACTCATAAGGCAAGTAAGATAAAGTTAATGCAACCCCCCCCCCCCATGTTTTTCTAATGGGAGTCCCAGTTCTCAAATGCATCTTACCTGTGCTATGTTATGGTTGGCATTATAAAAAATTAACATAAGTGTCAAAGAATGCATCTTCTAAGTTTGTATATAATTTCTACATCAGGTGGTACTGTTTCTTTTGCTCATATACACTTGTGCCTCAGATGGCATCTGACATGGTTCAGTATGAGCTGTAAATCACAACAACATGGCAATTGTCCAGAGAAAGAAAATTATTGAATAAACTCTGAAGGTTTCAATAAACAAGATTTAAATTAAATTAAAAAACCCCCAACATTCAAAAACCCAAAGCCAACAGCTAAAAAAGCTTATTTTCTCGATTCCATTATCTAGATAGCAGAGGGCTGTACTCTGTGTGTTTGTTAAATAATATACCTTTGCAAAGCTGAGGTAAACTTATCTGGCTGTTCTTTAAAACATTTAAGTTGCAATTAGTGTAATGGTCCAGCAGTTACTGTGTCTAGCTGCTCTTCAGTGCCAGAATTAGATCTTTAGTTTGCCTCTTAAAATTGTTTTTTAAGAAGGATTGCTAAGCAAACCTGCAGAGGAGGCAGAATGGATATAACCACGTGGAAGTTTCCAGTCCTGGAGATGAAAATGGTCTTTACGAAGGTGCTCTAATGTGCAGGTTGAGTGGTATAAACTCTACTTCTCAAACTCAGCAGCCTTTGCAGCTGCTAATGCGAAGGGAAATGGATCATGGGGGACTGGGTCATGCAAAGTGAAAATTAATTTTGATCCACCCTAAATTATGAGCATCATGTAGGTGACATGTTTTCCCTTACGGAGTCCTGTGTGAACTGTGTGAACTTCGAACTAGTTTTCACACCAGAGCACAGTGTCTCAAGGGATGAGAGAATGGGGGTGGAAGTGTGTGGCTGGAAGTTGAGGCAGGGCTGTTTCACCCACTGCTATGAAGCCAGGCACCAAGAACAGCTTTTCCCAAGATGTGATCTGGCCTCGCTCCCAGGCAGTCTTAAGCACAGCCTGTCCTAATGACTGTTCTTGACTTTGCAAGCACACTAATGTTCTCGTCATCTAAGCTGTATTTACAGCTTAATAATCATTAATAATAACTAATGCTATTTCCGTCTCCCTCACCCATCCTTACACAACTGTGAACCCACAAACACACTGTTTGGAAAGGCCACACGAATTCTCATTTCAGATGTCAAGCCAGTCCCTAATTAAGAATTAGGATGAGCCATTTTATAAGGGGTTGGTTCATCCCACCTTTGCATCTTGCAGTGCTTTCTGTACCTTTCTTTGATGGAGCAGAAATTGGGCATTGCTGGAGACCTGAGGTGGGACTGGGTAGCCCACAGGTTTCGTTCCCAGCTATGGAAATTTGGTGTTCCCACTGCAGCCACACGGCCTCAGGATTAGGGTGTTTTCCTACTCTGTTGTTGCCTGCCAGAGTCTCCTGGGGAGAACATCCTCAGCACCAGCCAAGACTGTCTCCTTTTTTCCCTTTTGCTAAAGCACCCTGGTTAATCAATCATGGCTTTCACACACAACTGAGGCAACAATGTGATTTTTGATTGTTTTGCTAAGCTGTGTGGAGGTCAGGCCTGCTGCTGCTCTCCTGCCTGCGCTGCCGGCCTCAATCAGCCTGTCTGGTGCAGGAGAGGTTGTTTTTTCCCGGAGATGGGTTTGTGTCCTGAAGTTCTAGCTTTGATTGTGGCAACTGCCTGACTTAGCAGGCACCACAGGACGCAGAGGAAGAGAGAAATCAGAGCAGCGGGGGGAGGCCAGCGCTCCCCGCAGAAGCACAGCAAAGAGCAGGGCCACCCACCGCCTCCCCTGCCTGCAGCTGACAATTGAGCTCGGGTTTCTACCTTCAGTTCTTCTTGAATCCAAGGAAAGGAGCTGTGTGTAGCAAGCAGAAAATTGCCTACAAACTTTCTGCAAATAAAAACAGTTTTTTAATTTTTTTTTTTTAACAAGTGACTGCAGCTTAGAAGAGATGCTAAAACCTTATCCCCGTATCTTGCCACGCAATGCAAACCTCTGACTGCTCCATTTGTCAGTGCTCAAAGGAGAGCACTGATTCTCTGCTACCAGTACCTGTCTGGCTCAAGAAGAAGCTCCCAAATTCACACCGTGAAAGCTACCTCATCTGGCTTAATGTTCAGAATGCTACTGCACGCAAGTGAAAAACAGCTAATTACTATATTTGCATGGGGGAGTTCAATATGGCACTGTTTTTTAGTTGGGGAGCAGATGTGGGTCTCTGACAATCAGATGCACCTATTAAGATTGACATTCCTAACCCTGATCTCAGTCAAGGTAAAGGCTAAATTTGTGTTGGTTTGGAATGGGCTAGGGACTGACCTTTGACAAGCAACATTTTTAAATGAGATTCAGTTATTTCCCTTACTGCCTGTGTAAGTACCTGACAACAGTAAGGAGCAATGCTTCACGTTTTCTGGCACTTTGTATTCCTGGGATTTCTGAAGATGCCACAGCCTAGATGCACACCGTCAGCCCGTTGCCAGCGCGTTGCAGTAGGCAGCAGGGATCTCCATGCTCTCAGACAGCAGGCAAGATTTCCATTTTGAAATCTGATACAGAAGACCCGCTGCACAGAAGGCAACAGGGCACCTCAGATGGCTGTCTCAGAAGGAGCAAGGCGCGGGATATGATGTGTTTTGCACCTGTTATGCAACAGGGAACAATTTGCCAATTAATTCAGGTAGTGTTAGAGAGAAGAGATAACATGTCTTGGATTTCCTGCTCTTAATTTATTGAACAGCTAGGCCCTTGGGACTAATAAAAAGTATTCCATCAGCCTGCAGGAGGTCTACAGTTTCTGATATAATAGAAAAATACCATCTTTCAGAATGGCAAATTATCATTAACTGATACAGGCCTTGCATATAGAGCATCTCTGATGGACTATTCAAATAAATGTTCTACCTTACCTTTAAACTGTACTCCCTGATGGGCAAAATGATAAACAACAAGGCACATAGGGTGAATAGTTACTCATTTCTTACCCATCTGTTTCTTTACAGTGACCAGCCATGAGAAAACAAGGTAGGAAATTACCTTTCCATCAATTTCTCCTGGCTCAGAGGTGACAAGAGCCTTTCATTTCCTAGGCACTTCTTACATGGGACTGTGTCCTACGACCTAGGTTGTCACCTGAGGTGACTTAGTTCCTAAACCCACTAGGGGTCCATTACTTTTTGTGTTTACTTAGGAAATAACTCATAAAAGACTAAGTCAGTTGTTAGTTTCTTTCTTTCTGTAGCTTCATTAATACAAATTGGAAGAACAGGTAATACAATAGAAAGTCTTTTGGCTTGACAGCAAATTCCCAGAATCTTCTCACTTTCAAGCTAATAAATAAATCAAATGTTCCTTATTCATGAAGATGGCAGTACCATCTTACAGTGCTTGCTCTGATGCCAGGTGCAGTTTAACTAAGACAAAGGGTCTTATTTTTTTCACTTAGAAGCAGAGGGCTTATTGAGGTACCAGCTGCTCTAAAAGTGATAGTGTTTTTCTGCAAAAGGGCATTTAAAAATGAATCAATGCTGAGTTAATATTCATCAAAGAACTGCTTTTTTAACTAGTTCTAGTTTATACAACATTTATCAGGCCTGTCAGTTGGAAGGCCTGTACCTAAGCTTGGATGATTATGCGTCTCCTGATTTGTAGTCTTCTTGTGCAGGTATGCTAAGATGGATTTATCAAGGAACCAGTGGAGTTATGATCAGTTAGAACAATAAACCACTGTCCTGCCTCTTCTTAGTAGATGTATTATCTCATTTCCTCTCTTTTCAAAATAGGCAGCACTGAATTCACTAGTTTAGGAACACATCCCCAATCTGTAAAGATTGTTTCACAATGTCCTGATGTTCAATATCAGTTTTATCAATAGATTCATTACTGAAAGCTTCAAATCAAACTGCAGACACGTCGTCTGTTTTCAAGTTGAAGTAGTTGTGCTTTCTTCTACAGAGGGGAGGCGGCATCCTCTGAGGTGAGTGGTGTGTAATTCATCCTACAGAAAACTGAGTACTAAACAAAACCCATTTATTTTGCAAAGTGGATGAAGTGGCAGCCTGTAAAAACCTTTGGTGCAGAAGCACCTAGTGGTGAAGTCCTCCAACACAGACTGAGGTGCTTTCAGTCAAAGATGCAGTGACAAATTAGAATTATGTCCGACCTCCAGCCTTCAAACAACTTCTGGGAAGTCAGTGTGATTCATGTAGCTTCCAGGCAAACCTTGCCAGCAGTAACTTTCTTAAGATTCTGACTGGAGATGTTAAAAAAATTCATTCCAGCTTCTGTCAGTCTTCTCTGAGTCTCCTTCACATTTGTCACCCTGAGTCTCAGGTTTGTTGCAATCAAAGTCAGTTGCTTTGGATTTCCCTGCCAGCACCTCGGTGACTGCTAGCAGGATCAGGGCCTGTGCTTTTGTCCTCTAAATATCTCAAAATACCTTTTTGTCTCATGTACCGTATGTTCTACAGTTTCTAAATCCAGCTAGGTAACTTGGGATGTGGGATCAATGACTGTGATTATAGTTTATAACTTTGCCCCTGCAACTTATCTTGGCCAGCTTCTTATTCAAGAAGAGAAACAAGAAAGTTACATTAGATAGGCAGCAGAAACCTTTGTCCAGTTATATATAACACTGAGATGGGGTTTTTATTTGCTGTCTTTTTATGTTCTGTTAAATCTTTCTCAAAGGAGAAAGTTTCACTGAAGTGGTAATGAATCATTTTTATTTACTGTTTTCTCTCTCTTTTTTTTATTTGCTGTTCTCCGTGTTTACTATTTTTCCATATCCCTGGGTTTGGAGTTTTTTTGCTTTATAACCAGTATAATGAAGACAAAAATGTGGAAGACAAAATTCAAGGCTTTGTTTTATTTTAGAGAAAGCTCCGCAATGCCAAGACAGCTTCACTCCCAGTCCTTCAAGAGGGTGACTTGCAAAGAATGCAACGCAGTTCATAACACCAATTTTATTCATTTCCCACAGGTCTGTAGACAGTGTACAACTGCCTCCGGAGCAGAACTAGACCTGTGTTGCTATTGAGTGACCTGGCTCAGAGCCGTCAAGAGATTTTTTCAGGTAGCTCCTGTTACTGCTAATAGGAATATGACAAATTAATCTCTCCTGTACAGATGAGAGAACAAATCCACTCAGGTTCAGAATAAAAATACTGTCCGTGTTGGAGGAACTACAGAAACCTGAGCAATGTAACAACAACCACCAACAACACAGTAATACTTTTGGCTTGTTAGTATCATGCAGTCTAAAATCAGTACAAGTACAAAGACAATGCAGTGTGTCCCTCCACTCTTCCACCTCTGCTGGGATTTTTCTTTGTTGTGTCATATTGATAAATTGCAACAGCATTATTCCAGCTTCTAAAATATCTAGAAATGAGTAACATAAATATTTAGCCCGAAATCCACATTTTAAGGGCAGAACTGAAATGAAGACAATATAAAAACAAAACAAAAAAAAAAAAAGAAAAAGCTTTGATTACATTTGCTTTGGTAAAACAAATAAATTTTATACTCACTTGTTTACTCTGTATAAACAAATATTCCTATCAATAACACATGCATGCTTATTTGTTGTACACAATGAGTTGCTCTTCCACTATTTTCTGGTTTTATAGTGCGATTTCATAGCTTCTTCCCAATAAATATTTGTTTACAGTTGCACTCCTTCCATCCCAGTAAAGGAAAAGTGCATGTTACAATGTCATCCTGCATATTTACTGTTATCTGGGAACCAGTCCTACCAGTATGTCTTTCAAATTTCCTGCTCCACTGCTTTAAAAGTGCTAACACTGAAAGGGGACGTCATAGGGACAACTGTGAGAAAGGTTTAAATCTCTTAACTGGTTAGTACAGGACACACAGGTATCTAAACCAGGAAAAAGACCGTGAAAGCGTATGTTGGGAGACATCTGAACGTGCTACAAGGAGATATGAGATTTTGGGTTATCGATGCTTAAATGTTTCATATCTGACCTTAAGAGGCAAAAAAGGTTTATTGGCCTGTTCTGCCACTTGCATATTCATGAGGAAATGACCATACGTTGAGAATGTATCTGTTGCATGACGTGAGCCAACACAAACCTCACTGAGATGCGGCATGTCCAGTGGCACTGGACAGCTTCAGAAGGCCATCCTCTCCTGGGCATATCTGTCCAGTGAAAGGGAGCAGGATGTCCTGCCTGGAGTGTCCCTGGCAATGCCCTGCTGTTTACAGGAGGAACATGTGGTTGAATAGGCTCCTAGAGAGGCCAGACTGGCTGAGGGCACTGCAAGGACCAGTTGTTCCTCAGGTTTCTCCCTACCGGTGCTGGGGGAGTGCACAGAAGACTTGGCAGGAGCCCTGTCTGGATCAGTCTGTCAGAGCAGCCTTCCTGAAGCCGTAGGTGGCTTCCCAGTGGACATGCAGCCTTGCCTGACTGACATACTGGCAGCACTTCTCATTTAAAATGGGGAGTTAACCAACTCAGCTAATTCTGCTGCATACATTTAAATGTCAAAAATGGCGCTGATGCAACAGCATTTGCTAAATACATAAATAACTACTTGCTGCTTTAACCTCATTCAAAGCCAATCAAAAAGGCACTACAAAGAACACCAGCTAAGAAAAAGTCTCCTGTGGTGCACTGAAATAAAAGTCAGTGCTGTGGAAACCAGTGAGTGCCTTGGTGGTCTGCTTTGATGCTGGCGTGGTGTTGGGTCATGAAGAGAGTCTGAAGATTTCTGTCCTGCTGTCTGAAATGAGAAGGATGCCAAGGGAAGTGAGGCTCAGAGTGGCTCCTCAACGTTTGAGGACCTGCCTTATGCAGCTTGTGGATGCCTTGGAGGTCTTTCAAAGCGCTGAGGATCCTGAGGATCCCAGACATCAAAATCAAGGCATTTCTTAAGGAAATGGAAGCAGAGAGGGTGCAGAAAGGAAGAGCTGGCCAACCACACTTGAAGAAGCTCTTCAGGCACTCAAAATAAGCTAGCAATCATCCATTTCTTGTCACTGTTACAGCTGCGTGAAATATATTTCTGTTTAAGCATTTTAACATACAAACCCCCAAAAGTCCAGACTGGCCCCATTGAAGGAACTAGAAACACTTGTGAACTTTTCTCAAAAAATAGTTTCAAAATTACAGTCCATCATCCAGTTCCAGTTTTGAAACTTGTGAAATATTTTTTCCTTGTGATTTATACTGAACTTTCTGTTTGAGTCCAGTTTGATTCCTCCAATTTGTTTTCTGGCCAGCAATTCAAGCAGCATCCATCATGCAGTTCTTTTTGCTAGACCTCAATCTTTTTCCTTCTGGCAAGGTAAAACCTAAGGATTCTGGGCGTTTTGTGGTTTACCATAAACACGCTGTGCTCTCTCATTCTAGAGTCAAGAGCAGGGCAGCTTCTGTGGCTAAATTCATAGACTACCTTCTTGGCTTGAAAGATGCAAAATGGCATTTATAGATTTTAGCTACATAAAGCTATGCATGAGCTGCCTCCTGTCTTGCTGGAGCTTAACTGATGCCCCAGAGTGAGTTTTTTCACTATGAAAAAAGACTGGTCATGCACTTGGGTTCAGTACCCTGTCTGCAGGTTAGCTGCATTAGTCAGGTTTGCCTTACTAACTTTCCTTATAAAAGCTGAAGTTCATTTCATGTGTATGGAAAATAGAGGGAGTTGTAGCCAGCTAGAGGCTGCAGCTAGGTGCTTCATCTGTCACTCAGGCTTAAAGTTCAGTAATTTATTTTCTTCCCCTTTAATCTGTGTCTCGTAGAAAGTCTAGATTTTAAGCACAACCTAGGTAAGAAACTTTACTTTCTCATTTCTGCCTTGGAGCCACGCTCTGTCAGTATGAGCTGCTAGGATCATTTCTCTCAAACTGCAGACATGGAAAGAGGGCTTTGTAATCTTCTCAGATCTATTTTGTCGCAGTAGCCTTGGGCCTAAACTTGCCTGTGAGACAGTTTATCCTGCTGCCCCTGTCTTGAGTGTGAAGTGAGCCAGATAAGTCAAGAAACAAGAACGCATGGGAGAATGCACTTGGCTGAAGCTCAGCGCCTGCCATGCCGGGCACCATGGCCATAACTATCTTCAGTGTCCTGTGGAGAGCAGTGGGCTAAAAGGAAGTAGCAAATTATCCACTTAAAAACACCAAAATGAAAAATGTTTAATTGGGAGTCCCAAAAGCAGTGCAGGATTGCAGCCAGGAACCTGGACCAGAAGAGGAGTCTGAACATTCATGGTGCGTGTGTCACCAGATAAGAAACGTAGCTGCTGGAGATGGAGATATCCATGAATGAAATGCAGAAGAAATACAGAAGGCAAAGTGTATAAGAATTGTCCAAGCATACCTACATTTCTGTTTGAATTACCAGAAACTTCTCATGGGATGAGACGAGCTAAGCACATGGTTCTGAACAGTCACACACCAAAGACCAGCAGTGCTGTGATGGATGCTGAACCACAGTGTGCTCACTCAGCATGGCTTTCCAGATCAATGAACACCACATAACAGCCATGGCTCCTCGTTACTGCAATTTCCTTTCCTACATCAGCTGAAACGTATATCTAAGCCTGCCTATGTGCAGTCATACAGGACTGCAGAAGGTCAGGACCAAAGGGGTAAAGTGTATTTGACAGCCAAGGCAGACTTACGCATATGAGAGATCCATATATTGAGCAATATCAGAAATACCTGTGGCTATTTTAAAATGAAATCATTGGCCACAAAGTCAGGGGCAAAGGGCCAGACTTTCACATGCTTTTTGGGGTGAGAGACGATAGGCCCTGGAGCAGTTAAAAAAAAGCCATGATATGTCAGGAAACTAAGACAGCAAGGACTGCTACAATACTGCTCAGCAGGCATCCCACTGCAAATCGGAAAGAAAATTGGGCTGTGGAGAGAAGATGGAGAGCTGCACCAAAGCTACCAGCAGGAGAGAGAGCTGGGCCTGCAGGAGAAACAGAAAGCAGCTGCTTGAATCTATCTGGCAATGCTTGTACCCTAACAGGAGTGGTGCAGGCTCACCCTGCCCGTCTACAACGGTGAAATAACCACCAGAGTAACAGGCTGTGTGTGCCAGAATGAGCTCTTTGGTCCTTGTGTTTTGTGAAAAAAAAGCAAGCATTTAAAATCAAACTTGAGACCCAGTGTTAGTACCTAATACGCTCAGTGTCCCTCCCTTTACAGTGCTGAATATGCACAGTGCCCCCCCTTTACTCTGTGCTGCTGAATTCTTAGCTGGTTGAATAACTGATTTTCAGACAATTGACTTTTCCCAAATTTTTAAAATTTTGGTGACCTGTGTTAATGAGTCACAAGTCAATGAGTGGCCAGGCTACTAATGGATATTCAGTAAAAATAGAGAAGAGTCTCTCACCTATCAAGGATAAAACCATCTGCCTATGGTCTTCATTCCCACATTCCTCCAGCAAACTAGCTAGGAAACAAAACTTGGGGGTTTACCAGCACTTGTGTGTACATTGTGCCATCTCTGCAGGCAGGATTACAATATTATTTATTTTAACATCCCAAGCATAACAGTATAGGGTTTTTTAAACCAAACTTTGCATTTTAATGTATATGTGTATACATATACTGCAGATGGCTAGGAGGTGGTTTATAAGTCTAGATGGCATGAACCAAAGCAGCATCTTCTGTTCAGGAAAAATCATACATAGTGGACCATAAGAAGAAATATTTCAGAGCAACAGAGTACCATAGAGCGCTTTGAGCAAGCGAAGGCTCTCTAGGATACCAAAAGACAGAAAAGCCAAGTATCATCTATTCAAAAATGAAGTAATATGTTGTTGAAGGTCTGACCACTGCTAACATGTCTTTGTATCCAAGAGGAACCACAGTAGCTTTTATCTCACTCTGATCTTGCTGAATCCTCTCTTCTGCCTACATTAAATACCCACTGAACTAATCTAAACCTTCTGTAAATGTCATTCTTCCTTAAAAGAGAGGGGTTTTCTGTATTAGTTCTGGCTGCATTTTTATGAACCAAGATGAATGTGAGTTGTTAACATACTCCTATAGCACTTATTCAGGTTTCCAGGCTTGAAGAATCAAGCTAAGTACATCAGTAAGAAGTCTGCATACAGCACACACAGCATCTCTATGACCGGATCGTAATTCCTCCGCTCTGGGATTAAATTCCAATGGACCTTGTCCTGCAAGTCTTACAGAAAGTAATTCATGAAGAGAGGCTGTATGAAAAGGTATCATAATTTGGTGTAAGGATGAAAGATCACATTTAAGGGACCAATATGTCTTCCAGTCATACTTAGCTTGTAATAACTTGCTGAAGTATCAGGATACAAAGGAAGAAGTCCAGGGGGGTTGTTAACTCTGCCCTTTCTCTCGATGCCCAGCTAAACCATTGCTTCAGTCTGCTCAAACCCCATCCTGGAATCACAAGTCTATGGCTCTAAGTGACTTTTTAAGGTCATCAAAACTTCTTTTTAACTACTGCTTCGAAATAAAATGGTGATTCTCCTATGAGTAAGAGGTGCATTTTTCCGAATTATGTCTTCATATACAAATATAGATGTTCTGATTTGTACGCAGGTTGTCCTTCAAAATCAGAACAGTCACTGGGTTGGTTTGGACATTGCTTGGCTACCTGGAGTTTTGTGGTTCATATCTGGGACAGTGTACATACTTGTTCAGTGATTCATTTTCCCCTATTAAGACTCAACTTGAAATTCCAATCCATGATAAAATAAAGCAGAACTGCAAATGCTCTGATCTTCTCTATCAGATTGCCCACTGCACAAACATTTGAGAAGAGTATTAAGGGGATTTAAATGTGAAGCTCTATGCAGTAAACTGCTCCAGTAAAATGCTCTGTGTTAGGGACAGGTTACAGCTAACACCTGGCAAATGATGCGAAACAGGCTGGGACACTGTAATGATCATGTGTCTTCTATTTCAAGAAAGTACTTCTAGCCACCCGCAACATTTTTTTAAGTGAAGTACTAAATGAGCTCATAGTTCAGTAGACCTATATGAAATACAAAATACAGTCTAAACGTTCCGGATGAGGCAAGGGTAATAGCAAATTACAATGCACATATGTGTCAGAGAAATCAGCCAAATCTGAAACAGAGTTCGCTAGTATGATTCCTGGCAGCTGATTAGTGATGCACTCCACATCTTACAGTTTGCACCAAGATACACAGAGGATTATCACGGCCAGCTGAAATTGCAGGGGGCATTTCACTACAGCAGGGCATTATTATGGAAAGAGAAAGTGGGAAGTTGAGCCTAATGATCTTTTCTTATGCCAAATGTATATGAGGGAGGAAATCACAGACAGACAAACCCAGAGTTTTGCTGGGCTTCCCTTTGCTCCTCCAGGTGCATGGAGAGTGCCCAGCTAACTCTCGTTGTTTTATAAAACTGAAGGGACATATAATGTCCCTAAATGACTCTAAGATGCCACACCAGACAGACAGGGAAAGAACAATGCTACCTGCTACCTCTCTACATGATCTAGATGTCCTTCACTCAGTCACTAACCCAGACTGGCTGTATTTATGTTAACTGAGACAGTCACAGCCTATGCAGGCAGGTCTGGAGATCTGGCATGCACAGCACAGCTGATGCCACAGTTCATAAATAATAAGATATTTCTATAAAGTCTCTGAAGGCATCTTTTTCTTATGTACACTTAAGTAAAATGTGGCTATGACCTTTTAGGACTTACGGTCACCAGGGGCATGTAATTTTCTCTTTTATATTTACCACTTCCTTTTGTAGCTCTGTTATTCTCCAGACTGTGAGGTAGTTAATGATCACAGAAAGTGTATAGCATCGTTTCTAGAAACTCATTTCTTACATGTTGGTCTCGGATCACTTTCTACTTTCTGTTTTCTGCAAGGTACGTCCCATAATGTCCACCCACATTGAGAGGAAGGAAGGACTTTATGTATCCAGGACAGGAGTTATCAACTCAAGCATCTGAGCCCTTAAACTGAAAGCATCAGGCAGCACTTGGCTTAGCTCTCCACTCTGGATGAATCTCTTTTAACTCCAAACATGTGGGTAGTAGTAGACAGACACGTAGTGGCACTGTCTTCTTTCTCCTCTAGAGGGTTTCCGTGGACCAGGAGGGGAGTCATCAGGAAGAGGCTGAAGAGCAACATTCCACCCTACTGCCCTCTCACACCCTTTCACAGGAACATATTAACACATGATAACTGATAAGCATTTTAAAGACCTGTGCCACCCACTCCCCCTTTTAAGCCAGAGTTTCTAGATAGGAGTCCATCCACCCTGGCTGGTAGAAGGTGTGCTGAAAGGGCTGCCCTGACAGGTGGCTACTAGAAAACATTATCAGCTGAGTCAGTAGTGTTTCCAGACCTGTGAAACAGAGGTAAAGTTTCCACCTGCAGCCTCTGAGTTAAGAGAGAAAAACTTCTCAGAGGGCACGGCAGGCTGCAAAGTGACTGGGCTTGCTCTATGTCAAACCCTCTCTCTGCTCTTTCCCGGCGACTGGGAGAAAGAAGAGCCGAGAGATAGTCTTTCCTACAGAGAAAGGCAGCCCTGCTTTAGAAATCACTGGTGCCATTAGGAATGGCTTTTCAGACAGGGCCCATCACAACACCAAGGGAGGTAATGGCCAGCGGTGAGTGGAGAGCAGTGATTTTGTTGGCTAGTTGGTGCCTGCCTTCCCTGCAGCACCGGGCTGGGAGCCCAGCTCGCCCTGGCCCAGCAGGGGGCAATCCCAGCAAAGAGCTCAGGAAATCGGTGCTGGTGCCGGGGTGCAATTCCTCTGCAAAAAGGAAAGGTTGAAAAAGTAACAGAGCCACAGCCAGGCAGCTGCTTGCGGCTCCCCATGACCCCTGCTGCCTGCACCAGCCCTGTGGGTGAGGGTGAGGTGGGAGCCGGGAGCAAGGAACGTGGGGGAATGGCCCTCTTTCTATGTGTTTTGGGTCAGCTTGTGACCTCAGGAGCTCTGCTCCATTTCCAGAGGTTCCTTCCAAAGGTTTGTAAGGGTTAGGAGGGTCAATGGGATCAAGCGCCGCTGGAAAGAAGAGTCCTGAAAAGCAACCAGATTCTGCAGACGTGGGGATATGGAAAGACTCATCCTGGGAGGACCGTAAGTTAAACTGTGTTAATGTCTCTTCTGTTTGCACACCTCACTTGTACAGCTTCAAATCTTTTCTAGGCCTGCCTGGAAGAATCTTTGCAAGTAAATCAGAGCAGCTTCCTAGTCAGACATTTTCTGGGTGCTTATTTCCTCTACTAAATGAAGTGACTCACTTCTAAGCTTTCAAATACACTGAGTGTACATTTCCCGAGCACTTTGGTATCAGCAAACATTTTTACCATAGAGCATATTAGCTAGTCATAAGCTTTTTTTGTCTATAATTCAATGGAATCTGTAGAAACCCTAGCTCATCTCTATAGGTTTTTGTTTGTTATTCTAGGCAGTTGATTAGCACTGAAAGGCACAGAAAGCACAGAAATCATGCAATAGCAAATCTCATTGTATCACTTTTCTATATAGAAGGGCAATTAATTGTTTTTAGCAGTATAAATATATATGAGAAATCACTGAAAAAAACCACGTACCTATTTGAGGTAGTCTTGCACGAAGGCATTTGATGTTCCCTCCATCAGCAGCACTGCTCAGCAGATGACTTAAAATAGTTGCACTACAGTAGACAAACCTGGCAGAGCCAGAGTCATGGATGAATGCTGTAAGGTCTGCAGTTTCTTGGCCAGCCAAAGGTGATTAGCAGCAACACAGACGTGTGTACTGCTCCTTAAAAGCTGCTACAGAAAGGCAGGCTGGACAGGGCAGAGATGACTCCAGGAAGCACCATTAAGAGGAGATCTATAGCATTAGGACAGGGCTCTCTTCCAGTGACATCCCTTGTTCTGTGCGAGAAGGAAGGAATTGCTTGTGATACCTTGTGATTGTCACACAGGCCGTCACTTATCCCATAGCACCAATGGGTTCAGGAGGGAATATTCAATGTTCTTTGAGGTACAGCTTCTGATATTTTATATCTGACATGCTGCAACAAGGTAGGATCCATGAGAGCCCTCAAGAAAGGAGTACACTTGCTGAACTCTTCTCTCAACCCCTCTTAGAAGCAAATCTACTAAAATGCAAGTCTTCAAGTAATGACTCACTCCAACACTCCTACAAATATGTATGTATATAGATTTAAATATATAAATATATATTATATATATAAATGTATGTATTCGATACCATTTCTCTAAGCACCCCGGTGCACTATGTCTTACCTACATTCATCAGTCCACAGTCAATTCAAGTGTTAATGAGATTTAAGAATTGCTTAAAATTGAGTTCCCGATTCAGTGCTTTGCTGGCTCATTCAGCAATACTCCTTCATTTCTCAGTCAGCTTAATGTGAGGTAGACAATCATATCAGATCATCAGCCCATCTCATAAACCTTACAGAGAAGGAAATAAGCACTTGTGAACCTATTTGATATCAGTTGGATATTGAATTAATTAGTAGAACAAGAAAGAGGAACATCAAATTTCTACTAGAAAAACAGAAATCAATAATATCACTAATACATTAATCATATACAGGAGGGTGGTTTTATAAACTCTTGGACTGTAACTTTTGTTCCAAGAAGTAACTACTAAACATTTGAAGACTTCTTCACAACATTTTGTTAAACGAATGAAACTAATATTTTTGCTTCATGTCACAGTGTGTCATTACTTGGCTTTCTCTTAGGAAAAGAGACACAAAGAAAAGTCTAATATTGTCAATGATACAATGAAGTGACTGCACCATTTTGCAATATTAATACAATACAAACATGATGTTTTGAACCATTTGTAGTTATGCACCACGTATGCCATTTTGCCGTGTACAGCGACTTCTGCTGAGAGCTTTGGACTGCAGCAAGGAAATATTTTACCCGCATATATAGTCACGGAAATATATACCAATATTTCAATACTTGCTATCATGCTCTATTGAAAGAACAAGGAAGAAACATACTGTCATTTTCTCATTGGAAGGAAAGGGATGGAAAGAACAGATCAGAAGCAGGCAGATTATTGGAAATGCCATGATGGGAGGATTCACAAAGAACTGCAGAGGTGGATTATTTCTACTGCCAGAGTTGCATTTACAAATTACTGAAGACAGGTACCTGCATGCCCCTCCCCATTCCTCAGGTGGAATTGCCCTGTCCCCAGACCAGTGTATTCATAGTGCTCTTGTTTTCTGATGTGTTCTCGGCTCCTTCATATTAATCACAGTGGGGCATGTGACAGTGGTTCTTGTCATGCCAGGCCAGGAGGAAATCCTTGCCATCAAGTCATGTATACACTGTGCCTTACGCAGGTCTGGTGGAGGAACTGAGTCTTGGACTTGAGATGTGTCTGGTGCTGTGTCAGTGGAGAAGTCAGCTGCTTTAATACAGATGGACATCTGGGGTTGAGGGGCTGGCCCTGAAGTGCTTCATATTATTGCACAAAATACTCCTTAGAAGAAAAATTGACTGAATCTGCCTTTATGTCTGCCTTTGCTTTCTCAGCTTGCCACTCTGTACTTCCTTTTTCCAGACCAGCCAGGACAGGGCTGTGGCCCAGACAGCATGGATGGACAGGTTGGTCCCGCAACAAATACGGCCTGAAGCACTAGCCCACACAGTTGGCAAAGTGGGTAAAATGTGGCAGATTACCAAGAACAAAGTTAGTTTATGGACTGTGGTAGCAATCTGCTGTGTTCTCTGGGAGTATCTTCTCATGACATTTGCAATTTAAAGATATCTTGGTTTCTGAGAGCCTTTCTCCTTACACTCTTGAGTGTCCTCTCCTTCCATAAACTTCGGTCATTACCCTCTATTTTGTCCTCTTCCTCTGAAGTGGAAAAGTGCCTTCAATCTTTGATGCTTCTCTCGAAAGTGTCTCACGAGGATTCAGCCCCTCGTATCTAGGGCAGAACATGTCACTCCCAGCACTTTAATCCTCCTCTCTGGTCTTCCTGTGGTCCATCTTAAAGCCTTGCCTCTCTTCATGGGGTGTCTGCTGGGGTACTTACTGGTGCTGAGGGGGCGATCATTACACTTTATTTACAAGTCTTCCCCTGGTAGACATATCTCCTCAAAATCCATGCAGATCAGGTCCTCCACTCCACTTCAGCTGAGATCACACCCAAAGGGGGATGCGAACGCCTCTTCCACGTGGGCCAGCTCTGCCTCCAGAGCATCCCTGGCTGAGCAAGAGGCTCGTGTCACAGTTCAGGTAATCTGTACTGGAGCAGAGGTACCTGGCATCAGAGAGAAAAGGTCCAAGTCTGGTGAATGCTCAGAAAGGAGAATGGGGACAATGAGGAATGGGGAGGTTGGACCATTGTAGGGGGAAAAGAGACAAAATAGGTAAGTGAAATGGTGTGAGTGAAAACACTGACTTTCCCATGTAGTGTGGAAGTGTGCTATCTGATTCAGGCAAAAGTTAGAAATAATAATTAAAAAAAAAAGATTTAGGGGGCCACTTTGGGCAGAGTAATCAGTTCAGTGCTTTGAATCAGGTGGTCACGTCGCTTTTGTTACGAACATCCCTTTTCATGGGAAGGAAACACAGGGTATTTCATACTGCCTCTAAGCCTGGGAACAGTTACTGCAGTACACTGAACCAAGCTCAGAAACGTTTCGGCAGAAACCACAGTTTTATACAGTCAAATACTTAAAGTCTCTTCTAGAAGCTGTTTGACTCCCCGTTTTTCACACGGGACCTACCCACAGGCAGTGAATCGGGCTCAGTGTTTTGCGGCTGTGTTCTACCTTTGAACTCAGTAATTCTCTCATCTCTTAATCTCCTTTTCTGTAGGAACTGGCAGCCTGCCTGGCTTTAAGCAGAAGCAATGCCAATGATTTTGTATTTTTGGCTTTTGGTTTTTTTGGGGGTTTGTTTGTAGTTTTTTTTTAATTTTTTGAATTTTTTAGGGCACTGTTCAGTCTTGAATTTCAGATCTCTGCCTGATATTCAGCTGCAATGACAGTAACAGAGAATAAAACAAGTTGCAATTGGTCCAGTCTGTCTTGCAATATGGGAAGCAGTTATTCCTCAGGGTCCTATGAATCACAAAATTTTCTTGATTGGGATTTGGTGAAAAACAACAGTGACAGCTATGTATCACAGCTGGTCTATGGCAGCATATGAATACGCAGGTATTTCCAAGAACTGCAGCTGATCTCTGGTGACTGTATAGAAGATTCAAGGTATCTGTCCTCTGAATAGACGTTGCTCTTTGCTTTCTCCTTCACAGACATGGCAGACACAGCAGTCTTCCTGCCTGCGTCAGTTTACTTCCAGGTCAGATATGTTCCACAGACTTTTGGGCTTTCTGTCCTTCAGGCTCTTGCTCCGTGTTACTATAGAAGTTTTTGCTGACACGTATAAGAATGGGACATAAAAGAAAGTCTAGAACATCTGAGAGTTACATCAGTATTGAGATCTTCCTTCCTGAAGCCACGGGTGTTTGAACACTAAAACCATGGGCTTTATTATGGGAGTTCATTTCTTTTCCCTTAGCCATCTGGGCTCAGAATATTTTCCTTGGAGTATTAAGAAAAAGAGGAAGAAATCTTTTATCATTCTTCCAGTGTGGTCTCTGAAGGGCTTTAGCACATTGGGGTAATTAGGGGTAACGGTTTTAAATTGGAAGAGGGGAGATTTAGATTAGATAACAGAAAGAAATTCTTTACTGTGAGGGTGGTGAGGCACTGGAACAGGTTGCCCAGGGAAGTTGTGGCTGCCCCATCCCTGGAGGGGTTCAAGGCCAGGCTGGATGGGGCTTTGAGCAACCTGGTCTGATGGGAGGTGTCCCTGCCCGTGGCAGGGGGGTTGGAACTTGATGACTTTTGCAGTCCCTTCCAACTCTCACTGTTCTATGATTCTATGATTCCTTCTGGGTGTCTGCTTCCTGAGACACGTCCTGATGCTGATGATGTTCCTGAATCCATCCATCCATCCATCCATCCATCCAGTAAGGTACCTGATCCTCTTGCAAGCACTGCAGGGCAGGATTTTCAAAATTATAAAGAACATCTACATCACTCCTGCAGCATCACATGAAGTGCATTCTTACCAGAAATATTGTGAATGAAAATAGCATTGACCATACAATGACAACAGTGCTTTTGACCTTGAGATTTACTTTCCTATTCCTTAATGTTCCTCTTCCTTTAAATTGATAAAGACCAAACACAATCTTTCACTATTTTATTTGTTCTGGTTTTTAAACAGAATCAGCCACATCTCAGCCTCACAGAAACTGGAACATCAGCCTTATGGAAAATTCTTTTACTGTTAATTCTTCATTATATGAGATACTAATCAATGTCTTGGGGCTCGGAGAAGTACAGTGGAGAGATACTGAAGTTGCTCAGCAAGAATTAGGTTGAATCAAGAAGGTCTGTTAGATATGACCATGCTCTGCCCATGCCAGGTAGGACCTGGTTGTGTGAAGAGTTTGCTGTCATATCTCTCCAGGTAACAGAAATTCAAACCAGGCAGATCTGAGCATCTATCTTCTGTTTTCCAGGGTATATTAGTGCATGCAGATCGCACGGAAGATGAGCTATGTTTTCTCTTCTTCTACAAGCGGGTCTGCCATGTCTGGCACAGGGTGATAAGGAGATCGGAATTGCAGGTGGATGGGACAGGAAGGGCCTGGCTGCTGTAGTGGCTTCAGCTGCCCTACTGCATTGGAGACATGCACGTCTTGGAACAGAAAAGATGCCCTGCTGGGACACAGCCAGACAACCAGCTCTCTGTATCTGCCCGCACCAGCCAGAGCTGCTCTCTGAGGAGCATGCATGAGCCTGGCTGCATTCTGCAGCCCATCCTGGCTGTTGGATTAGGGATGTTAGGACGATCCCAGCCTAAGCCTTTTAAGAACTCCTTATGGACTTGTCCAAAAATTGGTGTAAGAGCTTTTGAATCTCTTGACACTGTTTGCTTCCTAAACCTTCCATGGCAGCAAGTTCCTGCAGTTGGTTGCTACCTGCTGTGTAAGGAAGTGCTTCCTTTCATCTCCTTTAAACTCACCTTCTACTCGTTTCATGAAGCTCCAAAGTTCTTGTATTGTGGGATTTTGTGAATAACAGGTCTGCGTTCATTTTTCTCATGACCTCCGCAATCTTGTAAATGTTTAGCACATCGTCAGTGGGGGAATTACAGTTGCCTCATGAGGGCTTTCCTCCAGTGCTCCTTTCAAAGAGTGGTGGTGTTCTCACCTCTCCTTGTAGGGCAGCTACCTGTGGCCCCTGAGCTGCCCCTTCTGCATGTTTCTCCTGAGATGCGCACACCGGAATCACACATGCCACTGAAGATACGGGTGTACCAACATGCAAAACACATAACACCAAACCTCCATCTTGTTCTCATCTTATTCTCAGCATTTTTCCTGTTGATGTGCAACATTTTGCTGTTTTTCAGCAAAACAGCACATTCAGCTGCTGCACATTGAGTCAATGACTTCAGAGCACCTGAAGATTAAAGATCTCCTTCCTGTGTTGGGCCTGCCAGTTTCATTCACCAGCATCTGACATGGTTTATATTGTATATCACTACCCACTAAAGCTTTGTCTATCTGCAAACCTGGAGATTTCTCTGTCATTGGTGAAGGCATTGAACAAAACATCCCAGGACTGGTCCACACTGCTGACTTCTCCCCATCCTGAAAAGTGATTGTTAAATACCACCACTTGCTTCTTGCTCCATACTCGGCTTTCAACCTGTGAAATGACCTTTACTCTAATCCTATGAGAATTCAATTTCTTTAATAATTTTTGGGAAGAAACCCAGGCGATACAAACTGTCAAGGCACTGGGACTGAAAGGTGGAAGCCTGTGCCCTGGTGTGGCTGGTTCCTCAAGCAAGTTTGTGTCACCTGGTGATGCAGATCTTGCCAAGGGGCAGGTAACACCAGCGCAGCAGGCACAGTAAAAGCTGATATTATGGTGAGGAAACAAAATATGTCTGAATGAGAAAACTGGTAATAGGCAAGTCACACAACAGAGGAGGCCATCACTGAGAAGAAGTAAATATAGCTGCTGTCCAGAGAAGGAAAGAAATGGATGGAGAAAACTATAGGGTTGGAGGATGTGGCATGTAAAGCCAGTTAGAAAAGCAACTGCCATCATTTACCTGTGACCAAGGTACAGGTAGCACCTGTGAGGTTTGAGAGATGCCTAGACAGCCTCCCTGACACTGTCTGAGGAAGCCATAAACACCAGTAGGTCAGCGGTATATAAATGCAGTGAGGATTTGTGCATTCAGTAATTAAAAAAGACAGTTATTCAGAACTTTTTTCGATTGAAAATTTCCAAACTTAGTGCTGTGTCAGCTGTAATGGAACATCACTTCACCTTCAAATTGAGACATATGCTACCAACAAAGCAAACAATCCCCCATAACCCCAAACCCAAATGCTAGATTTTGGATTTTTTGGCTATGCAAATTACAGCCAACATGGAGCAGGGCATCAGTAAGAGACAGTCTGAGTACCCCGTCTCTGAAAGGGGCAAACAGAGATCCAGCCAAACAGAGTGACCTTTGGGAAAGAAACAGATGTAGAACAATGCTGACATTGATGAGCCTTTATCACACACATCTGCATGAATCACAAAATATGAAAAATGGTGAAAAGATAAGTCAAACGCAAAAGCCTATGAGAATCATTAATCAATGATAAGGAATGGAAGAATTTAAGACAAACCAGAAAGCACAGAATAATGACTTTAACACTTTATCATGTAAGACTGGTATATCACGTAATAGAAAAAAGGAAAAAAAAACCCCAAAACGTCAAAGAAAAGGATCACAGCACAGTTGACTCCCTCTATCATAAACTTTGAGGAGTGAACAATGACTATTCTTGCGACAGGAAAATGGTGCTGTTACAGCTCTCTGGGTGGGTGTCCTGGGTTGAGAGACACAGGACTAACTTTTCTTCTAATACTGGGGAAAATTGTACTTCTAGAAGACTCTAGTGTCTGAATTTGTGAAAATATTCACTTTATAGCCAGCCAGGCTCTGTGGGATTCAAGGTCTTGGTGTTTTCGAGCCTTGCCAGGTGCAGGGATGAGGAGGAGCAAGGCCTGGACATTTGACCCAGGCTGGCCAACAGGATTATTTCATACCATGAACATTACATTCAATATAAATTAGAAAAGTTTGCTGCATAGCTCTCTCTCCCTTGATGGCGGCGGGTCCAGACAACTCCTTGCCCCAGTGCCGGAACCCTGAGGCCTTCCCTTCCTCCTGAAGCCATTGCGCTGGCAGTGTCCGCCATTTGCTGTCCCTGCTGGGAGTGCACAGCTTCCTACTGATAGAATTGGCTGAGTACAATTCCTGTATCTTATATCAGTATCGGGATTAATACTGGTTCTTTAGCATTTTTGTTAATTATTTAGTCTTAGTCTATTAAATCTATTTATATTTCAACCCTTGTGTTTCCTTCTGTTTCCCGATTCCCATTTCCGGGTGGGGAGGGGTCATCAGGTAGTAGAATAATTGTCTAAACGACAATAGAGTGTTTTTCTCAAACCATAACAGTGGGTAACAGTGGAAAGCCCTCAGTACATGCAGGTTTCATCAGTGATATAATACCCACAACAAATGGTGATATAAAAATCTGTAATAGTAACTGTTGTTCTATATTTTCCATAGTGTAATTAATGCCAGCCAAGAGATCAAACTGAAATGGTGTGTGGCTCAAAAGATTAGTATTTCAAGAAAAACTATTAGTCAAGGCTTTGTAAAGCTGTGCAAGGGAATTAAAATGAATGAAAGGTGTGTGTCAGAAACCCCGACAACTGTGAAGGAGTTTCCAACAAATTCATATTTCTGCATAGATGGCAGATTGCTAATAGAATGATGTGTTTTAAAGGGAGAAAGGGACAATTATTTTCCTTTGCTTATGACTTCCTGCATAATATAGCTGCAAACTTTAATCCAAGAGAATTTTTTTTTAGAAAAACACACAGTCTTAAGATTTGAAATAATAGAGACACCACTACCTTTATAATGCATTAATTTGAATCATTACCTGCCACATACCATGAAGGATACATACCTTATCAAGTTGATATTGTCCTGTTTTAATTTCTCACTATTAGATTGTATTGTCTGTTTGTAAATGACATTTTAACTAAATATCTTTATTTTCTGAAAAAATGAACCTTGTGTTGTGAGAAAGCTCCGTCCCCTCCAGATGCTTACAGAAGGCAGTCAAGTCACAGTCAGTGGTCTACAAAAGGTAACAAAACACATATCTAATATATATTACTGTTCCATATTGTTGTATCTGATGACTTAATTGAAAGTGTTCAATTCCCAGAGATAAAATAGCTTTTCTGTCTTATTTCTTCTTTCTCTTTTACAAAAGTTCACTTTTTGCCTTCTATATAGAATTTCCCTACAGAAAAAAAAAGGTAAAGCTAAATTATTAGTCCATCATCTTGTCAGCAGATATTGAAAATTGCCTGTTGTCAAGAAGTTTCTGGGTGATATTTCTCTCTCAGTCTGTAACAGTGCACTGGCAAAGCCTTTTTACCTAGGATGTATGTTTTGAGAGCATTTTCTATGCAGAGAGGGTAAAGGGGGGGATGTCTTTATAAAGTGAACTAGTATGTTCTCTAATACTATTCTTTTTTCTTTTCCTAGAAACATGCCCTTCTCCCCAGCTTGTTGCATCCATTAGAGATCCAAAGAAGCCAGCAAGCATCTTTACTCACTGTTCTTAAGTAATCTTTCAAATAGATCCTCTGCCTGAAGCTGTCTCTGTCTCCTTAGAAGCATCGACCAGAGAAACTTATTTAATTATATTATATAGGAGGACCCTATACCGACCTCCCCTGCCTGCCTGTCTTGCATGGGGCACAAGTGTGCCCCTGCTATGCCTCTCAAATATACCTGTCTTGCCACCACACCCTCCCACTGCTACCTGAGTGCTGAAACATCCTGTCCTTCACAGCCAGCATCACCCTTCTCCTTCCCACTTTCTCACCCACCTCCCGGTGTCTCTGCCGTGTCTCAGCACAGGCTGCCACTTGCTACTGAAATATCTCTTGGGAGTGCTGGTTCTGCAAGCAAAGAGGAATTTGGTTGATTAATAAAAGGTACAAATATAACTGAGTTAAAATAATACCTTGTCCCTATTAATTTTGTCTTACTTATGTTTGGAAAATACCTAGAACAATCAGAAAAGAAAACCAGCCAGTGATATACCCTTAGCTGGCAAGGCTACCCCTGTGCATATCCTCAGGGACAGAAGACAATTACATAGATGGGGAGTTCAGACAAATCCTAAATCCTATCCTTCAAACAGGAATTACCTTGAAAGGTTAAAGACCAAACAGATTTCTCCAGAAGTTAGCCTTAGGTGGAATCTCAAAAACACCTTTCCAAAAGCGTATGAGAAACTGAATATCTGCATTTGGATTACAAGAATGCAATTTATTCCTCAGAGTAATTAAGTTGCTTTGTTACCCAGTCATACAAATTCCATAAGGCAACTTCTCCATTTGCTGCTGGATACCCAGAAACTCAAAAAGAGACCAGCAAGCCCTACGTGACACAGAAACCCCCTTCAGTAAAGGAAAGCCCTTGTTTATGTAAATACCCATTTCTAGCAATTTAGAAGCAGCTGCTAACCACAAGTGTTTTAATTGCCACTGCACTATTTCAATTACTAGTCTCTGCTTTGTTCCTACCTCTCTATGGACATGTTGTAAATTATTATAATTTGTTATGATGGACAGCATTAGAATGGCATCTATTAGCACTTCTATAGTTGAGAGACCCTTATAATGTCTATTAGCAACCCTTGCAGGTGATGGCAATGATGGAGGGGAGGGGCATCATCATACATCTACTGTGAGTAGAAATTCAGGCAAATGAGTTCTGAATAATTACTCCTTTTTTTTTTTGTTTGTGTGTGTCTGTCTTTTCCCCCTTTTCTTTGTCTCTCTTCCAGACATAAATATTGAAATATGTAAGTAAACTCAGTCATGCTAAAATCTCTATAATAAGGTTCTACAATGCTTTCCTATATTCAAAGCTATTCGAAAATCTAGCATTTTGCAGACAATATGTGGTTATTCCTTATGTGCTTAATGTAGATTGTTGGTGCTTTGTTTCAAATATTGAAAGAGAGCAAGTTAGCATTTTAAAAGGTAGCAGGAGGCTTATTATACAGTGGGTGGCAACACAGAGTTGGCCAAGGAGAGAGACAGCTTCTCTGTAACCTTGCTGACCCCTGCAAGCTGTAAAAATCAATAAGAGAATCAAACCAATTAAGGGATACCAAGAAGTTGACAGAGGCTGAAAATGGAACTAAGGGATGCAGTCATTGATTTATTGTCATGGAGTGATCCCAGATAATAGATTTATAATTCTATTGTTCACCATTGGATTCTTTTTCTTCTTTAAAGCAATCAAATATGAGGCCCTCTTCTGATGCAGGTGCATTAGGTAATTATCCTTATGAAAGGTGCTTCTGTCCTCCTTGCTCTTTAAAATACTTGAGGATTCACTGAGACAAAATCCCAAACAACTGAAAATGTTTTATGGCTCAGTAGGTGAGAGCATGATTCTCACTCTATTCCTGTGTGGATGGCAGGAAATGTAAACGATGAAAAAAGAATAGATCTATAAGAAATGTGCTTCCTGATATCACTCCTTTCCTAGTGATAAATACCATAGAGAGCAGTCTCCTGAGAGATGTCCTGGCCTTGAATCCATGCAGAGGAGAGCATCAAACCTTGCTTACCACCACGTGCCTCTTCTCCTAAAGACCCAACAAGGTGTCACACCTCTTCCCTCAGCTGCTCTGCTGCTGCCCCTTCACAAGGCTTCTTTGTTTGTGTCCAAACAAGATGGTTTCGCTTCAAACCATGTTCCCAAGATGGGAACATTTTGCAGCAAAGCTGGTGCAAGGTTTTCAGGACTCCCTAGTTACAATGGTACAAGGCCAAGCACGTCGTGAAGGTGTACTGGTCCATCTGTCTGATGCTCAGTTCAGTAGCACTGGGACAGGGTGGCCCCCTTCTCTGCATATTTGAACTGGCTTTGCACTGCAGAAATTGAATCTCTTGAATTTTGTTGTTAAATAGATGCACCCTTGAGTGTAAAAGTCCTTCCCTTGGTTTCACATAGCCAACTATGCAGGAGTGGCTGCTTGCAGTCAAGATATCACAGCCATTACACAAGGCAGCTGCCTCAGTTTCCTTTGAAATATCTCCAGATTTGGGGGAAATTTTCCAGCATTATCTCATGTTTCAGCCTCCCTAGCATCCCTCCTGGGTAATGCCAGGCAATGCCCAACACCTTCCTGGGTAATTTCTCATTTCTTCGAAAATGGGATGCTCCAGCCCAGTGCAGGTACCCGTCTGAGATGTGAGTTGCTCATGTGTATTCCTCCTTGGACCTCCAAGCTCGGAGCCGCTCTGGGACACAGCTGAGCAATCCAGGAGCACTTTGGGAACTAAATGGCTCCATCCTTTGCAAAAGGACTACCAGAAGGTAAGACACAAATGTGTGATCCACGTCTCCCTGCCCTCATTGCTCCGCTGTATGACCAGGGGACTCTGTACCTGAAGTCCTACACCAAAAAAAGCAATTTCTCCCCTGAAGTTTTTTTTGTGCTCTGGTCCTTCTGCTGCCCTACCGGTGTCCTTTTTCTTCCCAAACAAGATCTGGTTGTGGCATGCAGTTTCTCTGTCTTCTTATCACAAGCACGTGGGGTGTGTAGAATAAAACACAGCATAGCTGACAACTGCAGTACAGGCAAATTTAATTATTTAATCCCCCTCTGAGGGAGTGGGGCTAGTGAAGGTGTTGGAGAAGCAGCTGAACTGGGATGAAGGTATGTCTGGGTTTGGGAATGAGGAAACAGGAACAGTGAAAATTCATTAATGCAGTTTCTCTGCTGCTGCTGGCACGTGAAAGTGGGTAGTAAGTACTTTTTGGGAAGATGTATCAAAACTCTTTTGAAAGTAATTGCTTCCCTGCCAGTCTTCATCCCTTCCTTCCTCCGTGCCAGCAGTTACTGGCTGGGTCCCAGGGCAGGGCAGGCAGCAGGGCCATGGCTGGCTGACAGCCTCGCAGCGACCCAGGCAGTTACTTACCTTGTCTTTGGGGGTCCTGACGGTTACTCCTAAGGACACAGACAGTTCACAAGATCAAACTGGAGCTTGTGGGTACAGAGAAATCCCTCGTCTTAATAGTCTTTTCTAAAAATCTGTCTGAGCTGCTTGCAGAGGCCCTGAAATCTTGCCAAAACACATGAAAATTCTGCCCAGAAAAGATTTTCCATGACTTTGGCTCTGCATGATGGGAAGTTCTGAAGATCATTTAGTTAATCTTTGCAAACACCTTAATGATAAAAAGTGTCAATTCTATGTTACTAGTAGCAGTACTTACAGTCCTTTGTTGTTCCCTTCAGTAGAGAAGCAGGTACTTTAGTTAAAGCCAGGAAAGAAGGGAAGTAAGCACTGACCTATGGATTGCTATTGATTGCACCCCACCACTTTGCATTTACAGTCAGCCGAGATTCCCATCTGTTTGGTGATTTAACTACGTGGCTCCCCCAAAGCCAGACATCATCACAATAAAATCCCGGTGCATTTCCCTGACAAACTTCTCCTTAAATAGCTTCTTTACCATCTACTGAAGTACAACCATTCATAAAGAGGCAATTCATTGATCCCAGTGACACTGCGCAGCTTCAGCCTTGCTAGCAGCTAAGTGGTACTAATGTTACGCTGAATTTGGGAAGCAGCTCATTTGCATGGAAGAGCCTTGCTGTTCAGCTAAATTCTATAGGCTGTGGAAATCAAACAGCAGCTACTGGACGTGGAGACCTTTGAGCTTTGTATTTTGTAAAGCTTTCATTCTGAATGTGCTAGGGCAATACAGGAGTTAAATAGATGCCACGTTCCAGGTGGTTTCACAGAGCCCTTGTCCAGAAATTGGCATCATCCTGTTTGCAAAAAGGCAAATATATTTGTCTTTTGTAACACACAAATGAACTAAAGAAAGTAAAAGAGGCAACATTCTCCCAAGCACACAAAAAGGATTTAAACCACCTCTTGAAAATAAATATGTTATCAAAATGGGGTTATGGCTGGTTAAGACAGTTCAGAGTTACAACTTCATTCAGTGATATTATATAGAATCAATAGGCTATAGCATATTCCTGGTGATGAACTATTTACAGTTTCCTGCTGGATACTAATAATGGTATGCATTTTCTTCTAATTAAAATGACAACAGCTATTACTTTGAAACTATCTTAACATGACTGATGCAGTTTCATATTGGCTAATAATATTCCTCCATTTGTTTCTCACCCATTTATATGCTACCACTTAGTGTTAGTGAAGCGTGACACTGCCAGATGTGCCCGCAGAACTGAAATGAGGGCACACAAGCAGTGAAAGACTTGCGAGCCCTTCAGCTAATTGACATCATTGTGTGTCCAGGAGGATGGAGGGGGAACAGCAGAACAGTAGTTTGTTTCTTGGCCAGACTTCAACTGCAAAGCCACAATCACAGCATCCTGCTGAACTGAAGGGCCTTGTCAAGAGACATTCCCTCTGGTTTAGTGTGAACTTTTAAAGATTCCAGTTCTTTATTGACAGGAGGATTTTAATCTTTACTATATTTACATGTTTTATTAGAATCCAAGTAATTGTCCTGGGTAAGATTATTAAATTTTACCTTATCTGAGTACAAGTTTTTTGAAAGAGAGAGCACAGGAAAGCCGCCACCCTTCTCTCTCCACTTCCCCCCCCCCCCCCCCCATGCAAAGG
>JAHREE010000163.1:4985274-5000819 GCA_033628505.1 Tringa tobata | reverse complement strand
GATACGAAGAAAGAAAGAAAGAAAGAAGAAAGAAAGAGAAGAAAGAGTTGTAACATGCCTTTTGGGGGAAAAATGTGTGTTTTAGATATGAAGAGACAAGTGTTCTCCTGAGGTTGATATTTTTATTCATCTTTTGGCACCATGTGATGTATTAAGCATATATCTTACCTCACAATTGTTGTGGATACACAACCCCTTGGAAACACATCCAACTAAATTCTGAAGAGCTTTTCCATAAATATACATCTTCCTTTCCCAGTTGTTTTCTCTGTATATGTCTTCTCTAAAGGTTTGTGTTTGACTAAAGCTTTCTCCTTCAAAAACCAGGCATTGAGAAAACAGCACTGCCAAGAAACCCTAATCAAGATTTAGAAGAGCCTGTTGCTATGGAAATAGCCGTGGCATCACATGTTCAATACGACTTCTGCTGTGTTAAAAAGCAGGCTGAAAAAAACAGAAACTCTGGCCTGAGCAAAATAAATCAACAGAGTAAACCACTCAAGTGAATTATATCAAAAATACATTAATGGTGAAAATTTAGCCTTTATTAGTTATGCTTTCACTGGCTATTTTTACCTGCAGGCAGACAGCCTGCCCCCTCACCCCCCAGGCAGGGGGATTGCAGCAGAGAGGAATTGCTTGCACCCAAGCACCCAAAATGGGTTCACTATTTTGCTGACTATATGTTTAGTTGGGGTAGTTGTATCTGCACTCACCCAGCAGTGCTGACAACAAGGGTTGAGTTAACTGTGCAAAAATGAAGTCGTTTTTTTGGAGAGCAAAGGACCCTGCTTCAGGGGAGTGTGTGCGGCAGACAGGGCTACTGATTGTTCTCACAAACTCTCGAGGCCCCACAAAATCTCAGCCCTGTAGAAAGCTTATGGCAGTTTACTCTACAGCCTGAATTAATCCGGCTGTACTGTCCAGGTACCATTTCTATACTGACAAAGTCCAAGGCACATTAGCCTGCATCTCCAGGTCTCCTGTCTGACAAGCCCCCTTCACCAGTTTTGTCCTTTGAGCTCCTCCACATCCCATCCATTCACTGAATTTTGGTCTTCTAATATTCTTTGCCTCTTAAATTGAGGCAAAATCATCATGTTGCAGAAATTGACCACAAGTTTGGGAGTCTAATCCTAGGTGTTGCAACATTGGTTCTTGAGACTACAATAACCCTGCTTTTGTTTAGTTTGATCCCTAGTTAAAAGATTGCTGAAGTTGAAGATATAAATTGTCATCTGTGCCTGGAGAGTAAATGGCCCTGGAGGTGAATCAGGGTGTGATTTACGCCTCTCTCTGGTCCTGGCTCAGGATGTTTTCTGTCCGAGGTAGATCTCACCACTTTGGCAATGCTCAAGAATGCTGAGTCAATTTAAAGATGAAAGCTCAAGTTGTGGAATACGAATTGAGTGGCTCCTGACAAGCCAGATGGTTAGATGCACATCCATTTTAGGGCTGTTCATGGACATATGGAGATTGTGGGTATGATGGTAACTGAGTTCTTTACAGAAGTGGCTTTACAGCACTTCCACATGGGATGCAGGATCGCCTTGTGCATGTATAGCTCAACTGTATGTACAATGCGCAAACGTTGCTGTTCTGGGTACCCCACACCTGAATAGCTCTTTTTAGGACTGCTGCAAAACCTTCTTGCAAAACTACGTTTTTGGAGAAGGATGTGGTATTTGATGTACAACACGGAAAAGCCCATATTATACAGGATTATACAGGATTATGTAGTGTTGGCAGATGGATCTTGAAAGTCTTTGGCCTTTGGGCTATGAATCTGCACCTTAACACCAAGCTGATCCAATGCAGCTCCCTGTAAGCCGCCTCATGCCAGCAATGACTGCAGTGAAACCACTTTTAAAAACTAGAACAAAATTGTCTAGTTATGTCAACTGAAATTCTGCACCTTTTAATTTAACCTGATATGGCCTCAAGAGGAAAGAAGAAACAGGAAGAGTTAAGTCCAATGTTGGTAGAAGGACATGCTCTAAAAGCCTGATTATCCAGATGGAACAGATAAATCTGTTACTCTTTCTCTAAATATCAACACTGCATAATTAGCAGCTGCTAAAATAATGGAAGCCAATTGAAGAAAAACATGGTATGCTCTACATTCATTTATTAAATACCTTATGTTTCCAAACAGAGCTTTCCATATTTGCTGCAAAACTACGTAGCGTCATGCTCCACACAACTGAGCAAAAATGACAGCACTGAAATGAGCTATTACTATTTCCATCAGGAAGATATGGGGAACTAGTCTGTGTCTTTGAGGCGAAAATATATATTCATCAAAGGGAAAAGCTTTAAAAAGCAGCACTATCTAAGATATCAGCATCCCATCTCCCTTGGAGACAGCTAAACCCCACATTTATCTAAATTATCTTGGTAATATGACAGAGTGATTGCTCACTAATGGTCAGTAACAGTTTTCTTTGTCATTTTCCTAGTCATTACCTCCTCAGAATGAACTCCAGAATAAACTGCTGATGCATCGTGACTAGAATATAAAGCGCACCTTTACAACAGAGACCATTTCTATTAAACTCACGAACCCGTGCATTGGACTTCTGACATTTTCATTTACGAAAAATAATACCCGTCTATTACAAACGCTGATGAGCTTAGAGATATTTTATGCTTAAAACAGAAGCAAAGTAATATTTATTTTGCACAGCTGTCTTCTATTTTCTTCATTCTCTCCCTACAGCAACTCATACACAGGACCTGCATTTTCTACAAAGCAAAGAGCACTGTTCAAAGAAGTGTAGTTTGTAGATACTGTATTTCATGGCCCATTCAGCTGCATTTTTTAATTTGGATGTTTAAGTCTATTTGCCCTTTTTCAGGAGCTGGAGAGAATCAGTGATTACACAGTCTGCCTGAATCTCATTTCCCCTGCTGAGTCTGAGAAAAGCCCTCACAGAAGGCTTGTACACGTGGCAGCTGCTTATTGACTCCTTCTTCTCCTCTCGAAGAGTGGAAATTTTTGGAGCTGAGATCCATTGTCTTTATTTCAAATTAAATGCAGCTGATCTGTTGAACTGCAAAGATGGAGGAAACAAAAAGCTCGAGCAGAAGCGGTAAAGGAGACAAAGTGCTGCCATGTGAAGCTGCATGATTTTGAAGTACTGCATTAGCCTAGAAAAACAGCATAAGGGTGACCATAAAGGAACGTCGTATCCTCCCCGGTGTCACACCAAACAGATTCATACTGATCCTTCAGGGAGTCCTAAAGGCTTGAGTGTTGGGGAAATGCTATGGAGCCTCTACGCTGCATCGTCTGACCTTCTTTTCTACAAGAGGGGATCTTGCCTGTTTGCTGTGTAAACGGGCAGTGACAATACAGGGAGCCATAGTGAGAGAGGTGCTCCATCCTGTGAGCTGTGAAATGCTCTTCCAACCTTGCAAAAGCCACATGCACAAATAAGCTATACATACAAAAACTTATCAATACTGTTTTTTAACCTCTGTTGCAATTAGGAGAGAGTGGAGGATCACAGCACGCTCTGACTCCGAAAAAAGAGCGTCCCACCTGAAAAGGCTGATATTTCTAAATCATTAGGGCACAAGGACTCAAAGAGTCTGGTCAAATTTCTCTTTCTCTTAAAATAGTCCACCAAGCCACATAATTTCCCTTGTTTTACAGAAAATGCCATGTATCTTTGCTAGCCTAGCTCGACCACAGAGTTCAGGTCAGTACCATGGAGGAGTTCAGGTCAGCTTGACCATGCAGTTCAGGTCAGGGTCATGCAGTTCATGGAAATGGAGTTCAGGACAGACCCTCAGTTTGGCTAATCCAGACGTGCACAACTAACAGAAGAAAAACAAGGCATAGATTACATGAAACAGCGTGGAGCCTCACTAGTCTAACCACTTCATATTCTTGGGGGTCTGTGGTTATTTAAATGCATTCAGGTTCTTCCAAAAAGTGCCATCTGGCAGCATTAGGAGCCCTTGACCCTTAGAGCACTGGAGCAGAGAGCCCAGGGAGGAGCAGCCCTGAGCTGGGCTTCTGCACTGAGTCACATCCCAGGGCTGGGCAACGCTCCCCTCAGCAAGGCTTTGGCTTGCTTGTGGCAGAGGATGCTACAAGAAGTTTGTTGCTAGAAGCTTTCAGGCACAACTTTCCAAGCAACACAGGTGTATTCTTTCTCTTTTAAAGGGAGAGAAAAAGACACAGAGCTGAAGCCTTACCATGATTAGAATTAGAATTGCTTCATTTTATGAGATTCGCTGGAAATGTCATTTAATGCCCTTTTGTTCCTGCATGTAAGAAACAGTCACTAATTTTTCACCTTCACTATACTTCTCTATCTTCTCTCTCCCAAGTCAAGTTTTTTAAGCTGATCTTATATGGAACGTATTGACATAGACAAGATTTGAACATTAAATGGCTGTTTTACAAATCAAGCAACTTAATGAAATGTTTCTAAATAAAGCTAATATGCCTAAGAAGAATAACTATTTGAAGATGGAAATCAGTTCAGGTAGCACTGAGAGGGATAAGATTATTTTCACTGTTTACAGTTTACACTCTAAGATTTGAAAATATATATAGTACAATAAAGAAGCAGTAAAAATATGAGCAGTAACCACCTGAGTATGTGTGGGAGAGGAGGGAGGAGGAAAGGGAGAAGGAGTTTAAGCTAGCATAGAAAATTCCCTCCCCATAATCACTTGAACACAATAAAAATCAATCTATTCTATATATTTCCCACTATAATGAGTTATTTTTTGCCTCAGGCTGCCAATCAATTCAGCTGAAAAATACCCCAAAACTTCAAATGTCTTGCATCACGCTCTTACACAAACTAAAAATTTGCACTTAAATATAACAGAGGGTTAGAAGGAGATATTGTAAAACGTTGCTAAATTTATTGAGTAGAAAATGTGCAGTGACCAATTTATAACAAAATAATTGAATTCTCCAAGGTGATTTAGACTCTCTTCCATTTACCACTGTGTGTAAGAACTTAGCAGGCTACGTAAGCAAAATAGCTCTTTTCAAAATGAGCAGTAGATTCTCAGACAGATATTTTGACCCTTAAGAAGATTTTAATCCAGGTTTGTGCAATCCTGAACACAAGCTTCCCGGTGGTGGCCTTGTCTGAGGGGGAAAACAAGGTAAAGGAAATGGTAATACTAAAAGAAACACCACTCTCCCAAGCTGGCAGAAGGAGAAGTCTAGTAAGAAACCAGCCACATGCCTGGAGTATGTCTCACTGGTATGAGACCAGGGTGCCAAAGGGGATTTTCACTCACGAGTTGAAGGCAGGGGGTACCTCAGGACATCCCCTCCTTGGGGGGGAGAACACAGAGTGATCACTGCTGATCGCATCCAGGATGCTTCCCTTACCAGACCGAAGTGGACAAAAGGTATCTTAATTTTCAGGACCATGCATATGGTTGCATTTGAAGGGAAACTGAATTATTAGGAAAAGAAGTTTTGGCATTTTGAAAATGAAGGGGAGGCCTTTTTGACCTTAAATGACATGCACAATTCTCTAATCCTCTCAGAAGCACCCTTGTCACGCCACATGACAGGAACTTCAGGCCACTCTAAAATCAGGGGGCATATGATTAGCATTAAACCCAAAAGCATTTTAATCCTGCAGCAAGATTAAAAGGGTGCTGAGAACAAAGCGGTGTTCCTGTTTCCCCCGGAATGAAATATTTCATTCGATAACAACAGGAAGCTCTAGAGAAAAACTGCCCACACTTCGGGGTGGACAGGAGTGTGGCCGGAGGGCTTGTCAACTTTTATACATCCAGTGATTGACTTCGGGGAGTTTGCTCCAGATCTGCGTCGGTGTCGCTGAGAGCGGACCCTGGTCTCCAGCCCTCAGACCTTGCTCAGTTCAAGGATGGCTTATCTGTAGCTCCCTAATAGAGAGGCTTACAAATAAGTGGCTCAGCTTGGTTAAAAGCCACTTTATAAGCTGCCTGCTACAATGCAAAGCTTCCCTCTTTCATTAAAAGGTATTAGATTTATAGGAAGACAGCAGTTGTAGGCCTTCCTGTCACTTAAGGAGAGCACACTTTTATGAGAGCAGAGAAGCCAATAAAAATGTATAGGTTCAGTGAAAAGTACTTTGATGGAGCCGAAAAATATGACTTTTGATATTTGCAAATGATGAACTACATCCTGGACCTGGAGAAACAAATTAAGCAAAATATCTCCATACTTACAAACTGTGATCATGGGGCTGAAGTTATCCTACTTAACTATGACAACTGGCTGACAATCATCAGCCTGGGCTGCCTCTTGGAGCAATGGGATCACAAGAGCCCTGAAGGTAACTACTACATTAGGCAGAACTGGGGGATCCTGAGTGATGAGGCTTCTATTTTTTGCAATCCAGAAAAGTACCTGAAGTTCCTAAATCCAAGCCATAGGCTGAAAATACAAGGAGGTATTACTGCCATCCTGCCAGCCATAGAATCACAGAATGGTGAGAGTTGGAAGGGACCTTAAAAATCATCTCATTCCAATCCCCCTGCCAGGGGCAGGGACACCTCCCACTAGACCAGATCAAGTTCCTTCATTACTTTATCTATTTAATTGGGTCTTGAACCAAGACTGAACAGGGATTTTCCCTTCCTATCTGTCTGTGCAGCATCCACAGTACACATAATGACAAGAAAAAAAATCCAGACTGCTGAGCTAAGATGGAGTACCTACATTTATTCTCCCATCCATTTTGCATAGTTCATGGCGAATTTATATTCCAGCTAATGGAAATTATAGCATATTGATAGAAGATGATAATTCAACATCTTGCAAAAGAGGAGACAGAAAAATCAAAGGGAAATTTGCAGATTCAGCATCCTTATTACAATATAATAATAGCAGAGCATCTCTTTACTATTTTAGACATTTCATTAACATGTTACTTGCTTTGGATTCTTGGATTTTAGGAAAAAAAAATCTTAACAGCACTTGATGGGAAATGTGCTGCAAGAGGAGCCCTGATGCTATGGTAACAGAGCTGCCTGTCTGTGTGAGCCACACTGATTCGAGGGCCATGAAACACTGGCTTTCCTCCCACAGAGTTCAATAAGACTCTCTGTGATTTCAGGTGTCATGAAATCACCCCTTTTGTTTCTACGTCAATGCAGGATAGTCTTTCTCCAGATAATTTCCCTTCAAGGTAGGATTTTAAAGGGATCACGCATACAAATGATGTATCTTAAATTGACTTCTTTGAAACGACCTCCTTTGTTCACAGTTGAGCCCCCAGATATCTACTTCTTCAGCTGCATCTTAGATTTATTCATGGCTCTATTCCCCTACTTTGCAAATAGTCCTTTAAATGTAAGGAACTAAGTATATATGCCAAAGATCTGAAAAAGACATACACACCTTGCCCTGTATTTACCAAGTGGCCAGTGGCCTCCTGAGTCTGCATGTTCAAGGTCCAGTTTCAGGCACCACATGAACTACGAGCAGACAGTAATGCCTTCATATTAAGCTTCAATAATCACTAATTATTTCTGAAAATGTAAGCTGCTGACCGTGCATGGAACCGTTGGTGGGATCAGGGCACGGTGGTGACTGACAACAGGTATCTTCTCAACAGCCCCCAACTCCTTAAGGAGATTGCCTGGCTCGAACTATAAATCTCTTCAATTATTTCTCAATTTATATTTACTTTCAGACCCTGAGACATTTTTAGTGAAAACAAACAAAGGAACAAACAATCTGAAGTTGCTAATTTTAAATTGCTTGCAAATGCAGCAGTAAAACTAATTATGCCTAATGCCACGACTTGATAAATGGGTCATGGCAGAGAAGGGCAAGCGCGTCTGGCAGCTCAGTGTTTTTAGGGTGAGTGTAAGGTAGACTTGGCCTTTACTTTAGGGGTTTAACGTGATCACTGTCCCTTCAGAATTTTGGGGGAGAGGTTGCCAACTCTTCCTAAATTCTGTGTACCCATGGAGAAAGGTGCTGTAAGGTAGAGAGACAGCCCACCCCGTGTGAGAGGCTCGCTCCCTGCACCGACTGGCTGGGGAGGTCTGAGGGACTGCAGGGGTCCTCCAGGCCATCACAGTGGGGGTATCACCCCCTTCCACCCAAAAAAATAGCCGGAGGGGTATGGTAGGTGCTATAACTCCCTGAGGGTTTCGTCTGCCTGGAACTCTTGTGAGAACTGTGAAATAGTCAGGGTACTCTCCAGGGCTGCAGGACTTGCTCAGCCTAGGGAGGATCAAACTCTGTCTCCCACATTTTAGGAGAGTGTTAAACCCACCAGAACAAGGGATGCAGTGATAACATCACTTTTCTTTTGAGTGTGATCATGGTTCCCTGCGTGGGAATCCATGAGCCACGTAGCCCAATGAAGCCTGCAGAGAAGGATGCCTGGCTGAGGGCACCCGCTGCCTGAGGCAGTGGCTGCGGCCTCTTCCCAACCTGGTTGGCTTTTCATTCATTCGTGGTCCCACACAGTCTGGGAAGCTGGGGCCAGAAGGCCAGCAGCAGAGACCGGGGGTAAAGTATAACTCTATGTTGCTTTAACATACTTTTAAGTTTAACATACTTGTAAGCTTTCAAGAAACTTACAGCCTCGTGATTTTTAAATTGCTCCTGAGCAAGCATTTTTCCACCTTTTGCCAGACAAGATAATGATTGTGGTGCTCATTTTTGCCCTTTAAAAGAAGAAGCCAAATGGAGACTGTGCAAATAACACTATGGCCCTTGCAAAAATGAAGACATAAATGTTGAACAGATGTAACAGCACTTCAGTGACGATCTCCAAGTGCATGAAAACCAGCCCCAGCATAATACTGGAGACAGTCAAAAACCAAGATTAATCCTTTTCAGAGAAGTTCTGTGAAGGAAATTGTTCTCTTTTTGTTTGCAAATTGGAAAGTTTTGACTAGGCCTGCGTGCCACAGTAATACTCGATATCAGAGCAGCATCTCCTCAGAAGTGAGACGTAGTTTGAAAGCAAGTATTTACACATTCAGCACTCAGCACAGCAAGTATCAATGCAATGATGCAAGACAATAACAGCGTGCAGCTCATGCAACTTCCTTCTAGTGTTTTTGCATGTTATCAGAGAAAAAATGTGGGTTGCAAGTCCCAGTGGGACTTTTCACTTACTAAAGGTTAAGTGAGTGCAAGGAGCATAGCAAGAAGTGGGCCCGTGTCAAGATGAGCATTTTAAAGGGCACCTTGAAGATATTTGTAATGACTGTCAACCCTGCCATGTAGCTAGGTGCTGCCCTCCCTGCCTTCAGTACCCTCTGGTACCTCCAGCGTCGCCCCTCGCAGTGCTCAGGCAGCCATCCTTCTCCTGCCTCCCAGGGGTGAGCGGCCTGCAGCAGGCGTCAGGGGGAGGAGGACTGAGCTACTTCAAAAAGTCACTTGGAGAAGGAGCAACTGAGAGCAAGTTCCCATCCCTCTAATGCGTGTCTGATGTACTAAAAATAAACCCGTGCAGCCTGTGAATTGTGACAGTCCCTTATAGCCCTCACCTTGCCCTGGCTGGCTGCATCCTCACAAGTTATGGAGCAGCACAGCTTCGGAGGGTCACCTGGGCTGAGAGGAGTAAGCCTGCCTATGCCCTGGCAAGTGAAACAAGTCGCCATTGAAAAATCAAGGCAGATCTCTGTGTGTGCGTGTGGTGGTTCAGCACAAATAGTTGTCTAGACAGCAGCCCAAGACAAATCAATACCTGTAATAAGGCTCATCGTGCTCCAATAACTGCTGCAATCTGCATAGGAAGACTCACGCTGGACCAAGAGGAAACGTGTGCTCCTGAGGGAGAAGGCACTTAAGAGTAAATTCTCATTAAGTGAAAATTATTTGCTGGTGAAAGATGAAGCCAGTTGGCAACTGGACAAAAGATGGGTGTACGGCAGGAAAAGAGCACATAATGTTTCCTAACAGAAGCAGCCGAGTTTGTCTTGTCATTGTTCAGTGTAAGCAGCAGAAAATACTGCATTTTTGCTCCTTTCCTGTCAATCACAGCTACTTTTTAGTTCCTTTTTAAGAGTTCGCCCGCTATTCCTGCAGAATAAATGAAATGATCTATTGGAAAATAACTGGAAAGATTATTTTTCTATCTTTAATTAAATATTATAAAGTAGTACATTTCTGAGAGAAAAATATGCTCATATTATAGCGTGGATTTTTTTTCCCCGAATGTGTGGTTAGGCTATTAGAGATAAGAGCACTGACGATTTTCTATATAGATCTGATGGAACAGCTATTTCATTTACATTTCAAAGAAGGAATTGGACGTGTGAATCATGCAAGAAAAGGAAATAAGACAGAAGAAAAAGAAACAAACCGAAGACAAGCATCATACAGCTACAAATGCCTCCAGGAGTTACTCTGGAAGGACTAGTGTTTGCAGTTCACTGTAGCTTCGTGCCTGATAAATGGCAATTAAAATGCAACACATTTTGACCGTTTTATTGCAGGAGCAAGAGCGTGCAGCGTGTGCTCAGGGGCCGAGGGGGAGGGTTTCAAATGCTTGCTTTTATTACTGAGTGTTGGCTTCACACTGCTAGTTAAAGCCTCTTTATGTGTGCCCTGGGCAAACAACTTTTCCTCCCCAAACCCAGGGAGCGGTTCACCCCCAGAAGATGGACCCTGACTCCCATCAATGTCTGTTGGTCCTTGGGAAGCTGGACCTGCTGTCCCTTGGGTCCGTGGAGAACCGATCACCTCCGGCACCGCGCTCCAGCGGGACCCCGCGCCGCGACTGCTGGGGATGCGGGCACAGAGGAAAGATTTGCATCCCCTCTGCCTGCCCTCGCCACAACTCAAGGACAGAAGCCCAGGGTGGGGAGGGTGCCTGCCTCCAACACTCTGCCTCCCACCCCCTGGTCTCCCAGCCATTCAGTCCCTCACTCTGCTCTCCAGGCAGCAGCAGGAGAGAGCTACCCAGCTCCAGCCGAGGGGGAACAGCCTGGCCCAGACAGAGTGAGTACCCTGATTTAAATGGAGAAAGTCGGGCGGTTGTCAGCGGAAAGGAAATGAACTTGGAATCTAAACCTAACTAAAAGAAGCTATCCGACACTGTAAATTGGATTAAAATTAAGTCCAACAAGAAAATCAATGGAAAGCGATAAGGAAGTAAGTCAAAATGACAGCAGAATGAGACAGACGCTGTCTGAGAGCTTATTCAAGAGAACCGGGTCAGGAGGAGAAAAGAAAATGTAGCTGAGCCAGTCCAAATCTAAATGGTAGAAAAATAAAGGGAAATTGGAAGAGATTAGAGGGAAAGCTCAAGGAAAATACTTTTTGAGAAGGTTATAAATCAGTACGCAAAACAGAAAATGGGTAGAAAAAAATAAAATAAAGAGGCCTTTTTAATTATGTCTTAGAGCAAGTGAATTTGTCTGGGAATAATTTTTTTATACCATGCATTTGTTTACATAGAAGTAGACTTTGATTGACATGCAGATGTTGTTTTTTCAGAAAACAGGCTGGGGTTTTTTTTTGCTCTTTATGTGCAATTACAAAGCTTCTGAAGTGCATGGGGGCTCTGAAAAACGTCTTTTTTTCTCTCTCTTCTTTTTCCTAGGTCCACCCATTACAGAAGTGCTACCCCAGGCTGTGGGCAGCTGGAACTGCCTGTGTCCTGCCAGTCCCCTCCAAGGGCCCAGGGCTCAGGAAGGCTGTCCCAGGGCACAGGGAGCCTGTCCCAGGGAAGGCTTTACCTTTCCTCGGCTACACCTACAGTACCACTGGATGTCACTGTTGTTTCATGAAAGACAAACCCTTACTGACAGCTTTTTGACAGATAATGTTTAGTAAATAAACATGTATGTATTTATATTCCCGGTCCCACAAAACGACTCTGCGACTGGCTCTCACTCACATTTTTGGTGACTATTTACAGTGATTGTGTTAATGAGTCCTTAGTGCTACAGGTCTATGGGTCTTAGACTGCCACAAGCACTATAAGAGGCAAGGATTATTTTTTTTTGTTTCCATTTGTATTCTTTCCCGGGAAATGTTTTAATTCACCTCAGCTGGACTGATTGCAGCTGTGTTGGGGTGGAGGAGCGAGCAGCATCACCCTGGCTGTCTGCAGCCCTGGAGAGGCAGGCATTGCTGGGGGGCAGCACTGCCCGTAAATTAGGATTACTCTGGAGGTGTTTGCTTCTCTCCACCATTACAGAGGAGTGCACAGAGCCTCTGCCCCTGAATGAGGCACCTCCTGGACTAAGAGGCAGTAAAAACTCAGACCCCATGTCTTACAAAAGAAAAAGCTTTTTTTCCCCCCTTGCTGGTTGCCTGAGGTGGTATTCAGCCAGCCAAATGAAGACACATAACTTTCTTTAAAGTCAGTGGAGAGGAACAGGCAATTCCAGGAAAGTGATTCATTCCATCTGAAAGAACATTTCTAGCAGATAGGTCAGGTAGGTAAAGGTTTACAGGCACCTATTTCTGCCAATTGACACTGCAAGAGCCTTCAGTGACCAGCTGAACGGTAGACCAACCAGTCAGACAAGAAGGATCCTACCCATTTTACCTGGTATAGGGGGCTCTACCGCAGGGTTTTTTTTGAAACAGTATGTAGATCTTTCCAACGTTAACTTCACTCTACTGTTAATGATCTTTGAGCCAGCTTCCTACATATTTCCCTGATGCCAGACATGCCAGAAAAGGCACACGGTGCCGAGTGACCCACCCCAAACTACCCACCAGGAATGGCCTGGCCTGTGCTTACCCCCCAGGACTGAGGGTTGTTCAGAAGAGCCCCTGTTAGCCCCCATTGAAAACACACCAGCAGCTGATCTGACAATTTGGCAATATGGACAGTTAAATTCCCATGCCCAGAAAGGCTCCCAGTGCCATTTCATAACCAGTGCTGCAACCAAGGTATAAAAAAAGACCTCCCGTAAGTGGCAGGTATGTAAAACCCAGTTCCAGCATGGTCCCCAGCTCCCAAAGGCTTATCTGGTATATAGAGGACAACAAACCTTTTGTTACCTACAACAGGACATGAAATGCAGTGCTAAAGAGGTGGTCCTCTATTTACATGAAAATAGACTGGCTCCCTTAGCTGTCCTCCATCTCACAAATCCTGTGAATTTCAAGCAATGCTGTTACAGACTTTTTTAAGGCTTCAGTAACCTCATCCAGCATGAATGGTCCATGAAAATATCATGGATGAGACAGTGGCTCTGGACTCCTGTCCCAAGAACAGTATCAGACTTAAAACACGTCCTCTTACGAAGTCAGGCAAGTCTGAAAAGCATAAATCAGGAGAATAAGAAATTCTGATAGTCACCTGAACTAAAAGAAGAGGCAAAGTTTGAGAATTAAAGCCAAATTATTCCAGCAAGGAGTTAACAAATTTGGGGCTAAAGGACGTGAATGCAGGCTGGCCTAAGAGAATTGCCATTTTAATTAAAAATGATGCTAAAACCACTAGGTGGAATAATGCGTGTTGTGCAAATTCAATAGGAGCACTCCTCAGTCCCTGCTGTTTTTAGCAGTGCTATTTTCATTCGGTATCCGTAAATAAAGGGTTGTGGAACGACTGTCGTCACTTAATCAGGCACAACAAAATGTGTGAATCATGCAAAGTTAGTTTCAGGGAATCAAAATGATACCACATTTCCAAAAATGAGGTTTCCCGGAGTAGCTGCTTGGCATGGGGATTTCTGGGGTGTGACAGGCAATTCCCCCATTTCCCCACAGCACAGACCTCTGCCATCACCTGTGCCTTTGGGCTGCTGGTACCCACAGTGACAGAGGTAGGACGCTTGTCTCCCCCGTGTGTGCACAGACACCCTAGTTGCATCTTCTGTGTCTTCTTTTGATCGCCATCAGTAAGCCAGGCAGTCTAGGGCGCTCTCCTCGGGGGTATGTGGTGTTCCGGGGCTCCAGCCTGTGCTCCCCATAGCCGTGGGCTACGCTGAGCCTGCCCTGCTTGCCCTGGTGCCCATCGGTGGCTGCCACAAAGCTGAGACCACTGTGCTGCCAGCCCAGCTGCAGCCCACGTGGCTGCTGGGCAGAGCTGCACATAAATCGTGTGTATGAAATTAAGGCACACACAGGGTGCTCGGAGAGACGCTGCGAGGCGTGGGGCAGGGTGAGATCGCAGCTCTCTGCTTCCCCCAGTGCCACGGGGGTTGCACAAGCCCCCCACGGGTGCAGGATGCTGAGTGACATTCCCACACCCTCACTTCTTTCCCGGGTCTGGGGCTCCTCAGAGCAGAAGGCAAGGCTAAAAATGTCAGGTGTTCCATATACATCTTTATTTGCATTTTCCCCCTAATGTGTTGACATGATTCCCATCACCCGAAGCGTGGCTAGCGATTTACATAAGATGGACCAAGCCTGGTCCTGGCAGGGACAGCTCGCGTGTGTTTGCTTCCCGAGCTGTTCCATGGTGCCCATCCCCGTGGTGGCCGTGGAGATGTGATCTGCTTCACGCTCGTGGCTCGGGCACTTGGAGATTGTGGCAGGCAGGGAGCTGAGAAACGTTGTTCCTTCACACTCCACCACACAGGGAGGCTCGGAGATGGACACAGCCCACCCTGGTGAGAGGACTCACGCTGAGGATGCGGGAGCTCCTCCACGTGGCTCTGGGCACCCCGAGAGCCATGTGCCAGGGAGCCCCAGCCCAGCGGGGAGCGATTCAGGGGCAGCTGACACCTTGAGCAGCAGTGGGAAGCCACAATCATAGCTGCGCAGCAGTCGTTTCAGAAAGCTTTTTGCATTGGCTGTTATCTCCAGAAGTTAAATGCATGCAAATTAAACACGGCTGGTAGCCACTAAATAGGTATTTCTTGCCAAAAATATCTGCTCTCTAGGGTCTTCACTTCTCTTGCTTTTGCAAACTGCATCAGATGCCGCATAAGTCACTCTCCAAAATGTGCTGACACCGATACCAAAATCAGGCAAGAAGTTCCCAGCCCTCCCTGCTTTTTCCCTTTAATCTTTTTTTTCATGATTTTCAGCTTTTGCTTTATACATTTCTAAGCAATTAATTTTTTGGCTCCCACATAGGATCAACAGGTGTGGAATGACTGGCATGGCCCTGATAGGCTCCATCTGGCTGCTGCTGATAAGGTAATCCTGCAGGCTAAGGGGGATTGTCTCCAATAAGCTTAAGAGGCAGCAGCCTGATCTATTTGCAAGAGAGAACAAGCCCTGCAGCCAACATTGTTATTCCATGGGAACAATTGGGCACAGACAGCACTTTCACAGACACTCCGTGGAGGCTTTCCCCCAGTTATTTTTCCCCTGGGAGTGATGATTCACCCGGTGCAGTTGTACCCCCTCTCGGAGGAAGGAAAATCTTTGCTTTGTGAGTAGCTTGCCCCCTCAAAACCTGTGATTTCTGAATCAAGCCAAATATTGCTCTGCTTCTTTACCTCTGTAAACTCTTGGGTCCTTATTTAATCTTCCCCGATTCAACGGGAAAAAACGACTGTTGGCTTTGTATTGATAATAATTTCTTTTTTTTCTGTACCTTCCATAAAGCTGTTGGGTTCTGAATACGGGCTGTGATGGGGGCAATGGGGATGTGCTCAGGTTGCCTTCTGCAGAGGAAGGGCTC
>JAHREE010000163.1:4955587-4970471 GCA_033628505.1 Tringa tobata | reverse complement strand
GGGCTGGGGTGAGATGGGGGGCTGGGGGTGGCTCAGTCACGTGGGGAGCAGTGTCTGGAGTGAAATGCCTGTGGCAGTGGGGAGAAGAGAATTCAGAGCAGAAGTCAAGGTGAAGGGTGGTGAATGTTTGGGATGCGAGGATGGAGCGCGTGGTCTTTGCTAACCGAAATGATTTTGAAGCCGCAAGAATAGGAAAATCAGTAGGGTTTAGCAATGGCACAAGTGCAGGTTAAGAGGAAAAGGCAGTGGAAAACAAAAGGCAGAGAAGCTGAGAATCAAAGACAAGGAAACATGCAGGAGAGACGGGGTAAAAAGAATTTTTGAAGACACCTGAATTCTTAGCGCTTCTAAGTCTCTCTTGCTTTCAGTGTCCTACTCGGAAGCAACAGATAGAGCTGAAAAACCCCACCAAAGGAGAAGAGCTCTAATCAGGCTGAGCCAGAGATGGACATCAAGCATGCAAAAAGAGTTGTAAAGGAAATCCGCAGCCATGGGTTCTAGACATAAAGTGGCAAGTATAGGAAACATCTCTGCCTCTGAGCCTATGTTAGCAAATGAGCTTGTTTTGACCGCTCTTTGTAAGAGAAGAGAGGAGAAGAAAATGCAGTCCTTGGAGGAGATCAATAGGGAACGCTAGAAAGGAGGATCAGGAAATGTACTTAAAGCTGTCCTCAAGATCTGGGTTTACTTTGCATGAAGGTTGTGACAGTGACATTAAATACAAATAACTGGATGCTCACAACAGATTTGATCTCCATGTTGTGCCACAACTTAACTTTCTTCTCAGCAGAGTCAGCTGTGTTTACAGAGGCCAGCTATTTTAGTTAAGGATGCAAAGAGGAACAGACTTTGATATTATTTCTTTGAATTTACTTGGCCCCATGGAATTGAAAGGAGATGAAGGGCTGATGAAATTAAACAGACATATAAAACTGCACCAGATGTACCAGAGACGCAAATACCCAAGACTGTCCCTGTGACATTTGGATAGTATTTGGAGAAGCAAGGAGGATTTTTAATTCGCTCTTCATGTGCATACAGGAATGCCATGACAGCAGCAGCAAGCTGTGCAGGTGGGCAAGGGAAATTCTGCAGAACTCCTGATGCTGGTGCTGAAACCCAGCAAGTATTCATTTCCTACGTTTGAACAGCTCAGGAGACAGTAAGGACTTTAATGTAGGAAAAGATCAGGTCATTTCAGCTTTGACTTTGTCTGGATTTTATCCGTTCTGCTAAGAAGAAATGCAAGTTACAAAAGAGTCAAGAGGAAATTTCACATAGTACAAAACTGCTCACATTAACCAAGCTTCCATAACTTACAAGTTGATAATCACCTACTTTGTGAATCCATATGTATTTTACTGCCATTTGATACTATACAATCCACTGTCATAGAAAAGGTGAGGAGCAGGATCATGCTTGTGTTTCTTAGTGCTATCAGCATATCTGAAGACCCTAAGATTTTGACCGCATCCTTCTTCCTGTCATCTTTTGGAAGTGGTCATGTCATCCCCCCACAATGACGGGAAATTAAGGCTCAGGGAGCCTGGGATCCAGGCCAGTTACCTATGTAAAAATCTGCCCCTACATGATTTGCCAAATATTACACTGGAATTTTACAGCTAGGCAGAAAATGGAATGAGTGTGGCTTTGTCCTAGCTACCTCTGGTTTGGGGCAGGAGGGAGGTATTTTACCTAGTCTGTATGGTAGCATGTGATCTAAAAGCGTTTGAGATGAGGATAATAGTGCTGCCATCTGCCCAGGACTTGAGCTCGGGAAAGTAACTCCCAGGGATCAAAGGGAGCTGAACAGCCAGGAGAAAAAGCTGAAAGGAGCTTTAGTTTGCAGCACAATGCTTCTGGCCCCTGGCTGAAAAGAGAGCAAAACCAAGCATAAGCCACTGCGACATTTCCAATGAAAAGGCGAACCTTTTGTACTACCTGCAGGGTGGCAAAGGGCAGTAAGCACCTGGTGGGACCACCAGCTGGAAAACAGAGATGTGAATGGTCCAGTGGTGGCTCTTGAGATGATGAATGCTTTTTTGTTCCTAAAGGGTTTTGTATGGGGCAGATTGCGGACAGGGGGTTTCTGTTTCCCTGGTATGAATGCAAAGCAGACCCTGACTTAACACGGGCTAGCTCATTTGATGGCCTAGTTAAAATGAGCTTGTGGCCTCTCCATCTCAGTCTTGCTGAAACCACGTCCATGCCACCAAACACGTTCTCTCTCCTGTTTGGCTCTAATAACTCATTCCTGGTAGTCCAAAACGTGTAGTCAATGTGTGGTCCTGTATGCTGTTCAAAAGTCTCCCACGCCAAAAGCCCACCTGGCTCAGCATCAGCCTGTGTCTCCAAGCTGTTGTATGACAGCTTGGACTCTTTTGCTGACTTCGCAGATTTGCTATTGCCATTTGCAGATTCCTCACACCGTCAAAAACAATAATTGGGCCTTTCAGACTGGAGTTTTCAAAGAAATGAATTCAAAGAAGACTTGAGACTAAGTTCCTCTTCTGGTGACCTTGAAATCAGTAATTTCTATACTAAGAATTAATCAAGTAGTAGTTTGCCTCTCATTCAGTGACTTGATACCTCCTGTCCTCTAAGTCTTATTTTGGGACCTACTTACACTAGAAAATGTGTTTCCCACGCAAGGAGACAAGAAACAAGCAGAGGAAAACAGGAACTCTCTGCGTGACTAGCCACTAAAAGCTGCACTGTTTGTTTTCTGTAAATGTATTTCCTTTTACAACCCACCTGTTTGATACTCTAAACATGCACGCATTTTTGAAGTAACAGTATACAAACAACTTAGAGAAATGCAATTTACTGTGAGGTAAAAGCAGGAACAGAATAAAAGGGTGCCTTAATATAAACACAATCATACTCAGGCACGGACCTTTAATACACGCAGAGGTGGTTTCTGCACCTTCTGTGGAAATCCATCCTCACTGGGTCAAATACACCCCTAGTAAAAATTGAGTTTGAGGCAAGAACTACAAGACAAATACTTCTTTCAGCTGCAATCACAAGTAATTTAAATAGACAGAATGTACAGGGCAGTATTTGATCAGAAACATAGTAAAGTTTTCTCTAAGCTCCATAATATTAAAAATAATCAGTTCTGAATGGGAAAGTCATAAACAAAATCCTCATTGTTTTGTTTTGGCCAGAAATGCCAGGGTTTTAACATTTTCACTATTATGTTTTTAACAAAGAAAAAGACTATGCAGTTTTATCTCACTGATTTTCTATTATTATCTGCTAGTCCATTATATTGTATATATATCATATTGAATATTGTCCCCAAGGAATTAAGAATAATATCTAAATTTACAAGGTAATGAATAAGACATCAAAGTGAGTGGTTTTGCAAGTAGTTTAACTTGTGTGTAAAAATACTTGCCATACACTGATGAAATGGCAAATCCAAAAAAACCTCCCAAATCCTACCTGGGCACTGGATTTTTGTCATATGATTTTTCAACTCAAGTTGTAATGTAGACAATAAACAGTTGAATGGAAGGTCATGCAGGGCACAGCTGCAATCTACAATTAATCATAAATCCTGGAAGCAAAAATCCAATAAATACCACTTAGAAAGTAATAAATGTAGCATTTTGCTACCATTTTTTACATATTACAATTCTTTTGGTCATTAAACTAGTCTATATTTAAAGTAATAAGAATAAAAATTGTCAGTCGTATTTGAAAATTCCATAAATAGTGAACCTATTGTCTTCTGACTTCAAACACAAATAAATTTGTGAGGATAATGCTGGCCTTGCAATGGAGCAGCTGACATGTTAATCAAAGTTTTGTAGCAAGCTCCTGTAAAACAAGTGGGAGAAAAAAACCATAGAGACAAAACTTCTGTCAACAAAGGTAAACTGATATATTATAAAAGCATTAAAATGAGTAGAAACCTAACTTTTAAAATATGCTGCCTCCAGAGGAGCACTAGCCAATTTTGCTAGCTTACACAAGTCATGTACATTTGCCAAGTACCTCATAAAATGTGATGTGGGAACAGAGTTGGTCAGCCGTCTTCTCCAGTGCTGCTGTGATTTTCCCTTGGTGAAGTCTCCAAGATGACTGCTTGGAACCACATGGTTCTAACTGCCCTGCAGCTTCAAAAAAGTCTTCATGGAAGAAAGACATCATGATATGATACTGTTTTTAGCACTGAAGTATGTCAAATCAACCTGTTTCTCTCCTGTAGTACTGCAGCTAGCTTAAAGTCCTTCTCAACATCACCTGCCAAGCAGTACAGCTAATAGTATTCAACTTCAAACAGATCCAGGCAGCCTCCAAAAGACTTCCTCTGCCCCACTCTGGCAACCCTGCAACATCCAAACCCATCTCATTGCCACTGCTTCTGTCGACTTTTGTGCAGCAGCAGAGGAAAAGGTACACCAGAAAACTACCATTGAGGGTGTTTGCCAAGCAGATCAACCAAATGCAGGTTTTTGAGTTTACTCCAGATCAACCAAATACAGGTTTTTAACTTTACTTTATGATTACCCATCATGAAGTAAGGGCACAGCAGGCCAACAGCAAGCAGGAAAGCCAGAAGTCACACAGGTGACCATGACAGCCCATGCCATGGTGGCACTGGAGAGTCCCTGGCTCTGCCTCAGAACATCTTCCCAACAGCCGAGACGCAAACACGCAGGTAAGCCCTAATTTAGCACACATTTTATGCTAGACCTGAAAGACACCCAGTGGTTTGACTTTCATTACAAGCCTTCCATTGAGAAGGCTTAGCAATCTTGTCTTTTAAATGCTTCTAAAGGCTGCTACCCGTCTACTGGAAAACCTTGCCTTGTGCAGCTACAAAGATGTAATAATGATTCTGTACACTTGCATATAAGATATCTACATTATAGAGAGTATAAATGCACATTTCAGAAATATATGGCTATTTTGAGCACAACGTAATGTTTTTTCCATGCTTTGACACAATGAAAAATTGGACCTAACTCATGTATTCAGAAATCTAAAATCCAGTAATTTGATGGTAAAATGTTCAGTGTTTGATTTGTTTGTACACTTCCAGTGGCTAAAAGAGCTAACTCATAAACAAAGGAAAAAAAATAAATCACCTGCATAAATGGAGAGATAATGTTCAATTTTCCAAAGTATTAAAGAACCAGAAGATTGAATATTGCAACGTAATGGCAGCCTGCCAAACCAAGTGAAGCAATCGATATCTTTTACTCAATTTCTAGCATTGCTAAAGCTAATTTCTGAGTGATGAAACAGCTCCTTTAGAATTGGAAAAAGTTTGCTCCAACAGTCAGAAAGCTTATTTTATTAAGAAAAAAAAAAAAAGTGTTCAGCCTGAAATAACTTCTCAGCAGGCACAGAGGCAAGCCTGTAACCCTGAACCAAATCAACTGCCATTTTGAAGAACTGGATTCACACACCACCTTTAAAGGATCCTTCAGAATCCAGTACTGATTTAAAAAAAAATCCTCGAAGTGTTAGAGAAAAACATTATACCTTTTACAGGAGTTGGGGTTTTCTTGTGGAAGACATTCTTTCAACTGTGCACCAGCTGAAGCATCACTCAACATAGGCAGCTAAAACTGTTCTTCCCAATCAGCTCTAACCAAAGTAATTTCCTCCTTCACTTTGTCACCGTGACTGTTCTGGGAGTCAGAAGAAAAGCAAAATGCCCTTCTATGACAACAGCTGATGTTTGTTAAGGGGGCTTGCCCACAGCTGCATACTATATAGATGACTGCATGTCCTCTACTGTTAGGCAGGAGTCAAAGCTGCTTGGGGTACCCATCTGCAGGCTTTCAAAAGGATGATGTGATGAACATGTTCTATTAGTGAACACTGTTTGTAGGACGATGGGATCATTCAGGTAGGACCTCAGGAGGTCCAACCTGCTGCTCAAAGTAGGGTCAACTACAAGATCAGGGCTTTATCCTGTTGGTTTGTTAAAAGATTCAATGATGGGAACTGCACAACCCCTAGAAAACCTTCTCTACTGCTTCCAGTTTTCCATATATTCAGTCTGAGCCTTCCTTGCCTGAATTTATGCCCACTGTCTCCTTTCCTCCCACCACAGACTGCTGTGAAGAGCCTGCATCTGTCTTCTCCATCCCCATAGATGCCAGCAGGCTGCTGCCAGCCCCTGTCCCCAACTTCTTGGGACAGGGCAGGTGCACTCAGAGTTTCCTCTCAGATTAAATATATTTTATAACAGAAGGAAGAGGGTCATGGGAAATACAGCTGTGGATGATATCCAAAGCCAGAAAACTTTGAAATCATTCCCTTACTTCTTCAAAGCTGTGAAAATGTCAGAAGCAGAGATTGTGCGGCCACTATTAGTTTTGACAGGAAGCCTGTGCCTGAGAAAGCAAAGCTGCCCAAGGGTTGAACTGAGCCCCATTAAGTGGTTCAGAGGAAAATCTCCGGGCCTTATTTTTCTGATATCTGGACTTACTGCTGGCCAAGGACTTGTACACAGTTCATTTAATGAACGTAAGTAATTCTATTCACCTTCTTTCCCCCTCAAGTCCCCATTACACCCGATACCGTGACTCGGACAGGTTACCTAAATGGCAAATTATCAACCCAGGAGGCACTGGAAAGGTACAAGTGAATATATACATGCCTGTGCAAGAACCCCCCAGAACTCCAACATCAATAAAAGGTCATTAAAAAACAGGGATGACAACCGAAAATAAACTAATTGAGCCTAACTATCTGTATTTATGCAGACATAAGAACGTACAAAGGTTGCGCTGATGAAATGCTCACCTAGCACCATATCCAGCAATGGGTGATTATGGAAAGAAAACTGGGTGATTATGCAAAGAAAATTCTCCTATTTTCAGCCATCTACAGACTAGAGACTTAAGAGTTTTATATCCACCGTTTTCAGGGATCTTGATGGATTCCTCTTCCATGACCTCTCCAATGCTTTTTGAACTCATGATATCCACAGCAATCTGTGAAAATAAGCTCCACAAGTTATTTTTTCCACAAGTGGAAGAAAACTTCATTCGTTTTAAACTGCTATCCTGGGTGTTCTGTAGTCTCTGCATAACAAAACCCAGCAAATTTCCTAATTACCTTCAGACGATTTGTAATTTTATATAGGTCTCATCTCTCAGTCATCTCTCTCCCAAGCTAAACAAGTTGCAATTTATTTAGTCACCCCTCACACAGCAAACGTTCTCTGTTTCTGATCGTCGTTGTTACCATTCTTTGTACCTTTTCTGTATCTGTTAGACATATATTTTAGATGAGGAATCCAGGCATGCACGCATATAGTACAGATGAGCTATAGGATTTTACAATGACATTGTAAAATGCTATTTATTTCCTATTATTTTTTAACATTCTATTTGCTGTTACATTCAGGAGAGTATAGGATGGACCCTATAATTTTGCTCTCAAAATTGCAGCCAGTAAGAGAGCCGCTGGTTGTGCTATTTCCTTACCCTGAGATCCTGAGCACAGTACACAGCTAGTCTAAAGAAAGAAAATGTCAAGAAAATATGAGGAAAATCCAGAAAACGCTAATGATGCGACCAGATCATATAAGCTGTAAAACTCATTGTCAGCTATTTTACAAGTTTGATGGGAAACCTCTTTAGTTTGGATCAGTAACGACTTCAGAAAATCACAACACGAGAGCCTGCAGACAGATTTCATATAAATGTGCTTTATTGCAGAGAAGTTACATTATTTACATGCTGCAACACATTACAACATAAATCTATCAAGTATTTCATGGTGGATGCTGTTGGTTGCCAGATAACATCGTTATAAGAACCACGTTATAAAGTGAAGAGACTTAACAGCTTTATATACTCTACAACTTGGAGTAGCTAAAATGTTAAAAGTCAAAAGGCAGTGTTTTCTCAGGCCTGCCTGTTGTCATATGCATGCAAAAGCCTAAGGAGAGCAAATATAAAAGTATTGTCCGGTTTCAGGTCTATGATGCCACCAAAGCTGATGATAAGTGTGTACTGATTTATATTTTAAAGCGTATAATCTTGCATAAATTATACAAGTCTAATAAGATTGGTATAAATCTAATTATTTATAAACCATGGCTTAGAAATAAAGGAGAAATGCAGCTTGCACATGCATTTAAAAGGACAACCTAGCAAATGTTTGTGACCATAGTGTTTAATATCTTTTCTCTTAACAGATCTGCTAGAAAACATCTTGATTCTAGAGTTGCACTTCTCTTGGCTGAATAATGACAATGAAACTCCAGAAAAAGACAACTAAGCGATCTAGCCAGTATATGCTGGTGGAGAAAAATCTATGAAATACAGAACGTTATTTATGTCTAACTTAGTATGTCTTCATTAAGCAATGTTTCTAGCAGCATCATAGTGAAATAGAAGAGTTGAGTGAAGTTTGGCCCCTCATTTTCTTAAGTGTGAAATAATTTATAGTCCCAATTGAATCTGTAGCCCAAATATCAGCTGCTGAATAAACCGGGGAAAGCTTTGTTGCTTTCTAAAGGAAAGTTCTCTGATTGTATTAGTCTTAGGAGATGTGACTACAACAAGCCTAAAGAACCATAACAGACATTTTTTAAGAAGTGAGGGAAAGGGTCAGGATGAAAGGAAACAAAACCAAACAAGAATATACAAGCCAGTGCCTTCCCTGGTAAATCAGCCATCGTTCCTTTGCTTGCCATGCAGCTGGGCTGTTCTACACCAGCCAAGGAACGGGCTTTGTTTCTGTGTTTCTACTGAAGTTATCTTTCAAAAAAGAAAAAAGGGAAAAGAAAACGAGCAAGGAATTGTAGATTGGTAGCAGTGGCACAGGTACAGTCACGCAGGAAGGGCTTGATCCTGCCAGTGATGCAAGGGGCAGTGGTACTGTGTGGATGCTTTGCCAATGTGGATCCCCTTGCCCTTGGTGCACGTTGCACCCCGAAGTGGCTGCTGCAGAGCAGGGCAGGGGCAGGGTGTCCTCGCTGGGCCACGAGGCAAAGGAAGGAGGGCAAGACAAGCAAGGGCACCGGGGCTGGTGCCTGATCCTTGTGACCGTCTGTCTCCAAGAGGCAGTGAGCACCTACAAACACCTCCTTTCATGACTCTTCCACAGATGTCCACTTCTAACCTCAGCACCTGGCTTCAACAAAGTGCTGAACCCATTATCGACTCAGGGCCACCTGCCATAAGCTGTCCCCCCCACCCCATTCACACAAACCACCACTGAGATGGGCTGTACAACCTCCCTTCAGGGGTAGGAGCGGCGCGAGGTGGTCACCACTCAGCAGGTTTAAAGTCGGGCATCTCCACAGAGAGGGTCAGCGTGCTCCTGGAGGACTCCCAGAAAGCTGAGTTCCAGGAGGGACTTCTTCCCATACAGGGAAATTTAGGGCTATTTTCTCTCTGAAGAGTTGATCAAAGCCTGCTGAAGTTGATGGAAAAGTCACTGCCGAATCCTGTTAGCGTCTGGGACTGGGAAGGTAGAATCTGGGCACACCAGGTCTAACCTCAGCTCTTATCCGCACTAGGCAGAGAGCTGGATTTGGGCTGCACATGGGATCTCACTGGCACTGTGTGTTCAAAGTGGGTGCACAGATGTCCAATGCACCCAGACTCAAGATGCCTGACTCCCTTTCACAGGTGAACAGGGATCCTGGGCTGCAATGGTCCTGGTCAGAAGATGGGTGTTGAAGGCAAACACCAGATGTTCTAGGCCACAACTACACCCTACAAAAGAGGGGTGGGAGAGTCAGACAAGCCCAGGGTAGCAAAGACTTAAGTCAGCACGTCCCCGTGATGGAACTGAACACCATCCAGGACAACCAGGTTGGTTGGGGCAGTTCGGCCACTTTAATCTGGAGCTAATGAGCAGAATTTATGAGTGAGGCCAACTGGACAGCACTGAGACCTGAGCTGACTTGTCCCCAGCTGGCTCAGGTGTCGGCACATTCCGGGTTAGGGCTTAGCAGAGGAAGATCAGATCCATCTTGACCTGTCACTGTAGACGAGCCCATAGTCTCCTGTCCTTTTCAAAGGAAAAAAAAAGTCCTCCTCATGCCCAGCTTTGTCTAGTCCCTCTGCTCATTGCATTTTATCTTAAGCCACTTTTTCTATGATGCCACAAAAATCAGTTTATACTACATAGGTGTATGTGCATGTGTGCATTAGATATGACATTTTATATATATTAAACATATATAAATATCTATTTTATATATATTATATATATATTAAACAACACATTCTATTCAATCATCCTCATGTCATGTTCTTCCACTGAATCCCATCACTTCTCTCAAATTGCACAAGTTCTTTAGGACTGAGCTGTCTTGGTTTTGGAGTACTGTATATACTGTATATATAGCCAATTCTAGTGAATAGCACTTTACTGGTACCACTTTTAGATGAGTGAGGGTTTTCTATTATTAGTGATACTCCTCAGAATCTTAACAATGTGTCCTCAGGCCTTGGTGGTGTACCATCACTAAGGATCACAGTTGAGAATGGGTCGTCTATGAATTAAGCTCATATGCATGATGAGGACTGTAGCTATGACTGAAAATTAGCACTGTATTAAATATTAACTTCTACTGTAAATGTATGCATAAATAAATAAATCAATTAAAGCATTTTGGGGAGTGGGAGAGAGATGTCATCATTTCCATTCCTACTACCGCTTACAATCACATACATGGGGGAAGAGTAGTATTTTGGACTTCTCTCCTCACTCCAAAGGCCAGTTTTGGGAGGTTTGCCAACAGGAATAAACAGTACACTGTTGTTCTATATGAACTAGCTAATGTATTTCCTGGAGTTGTCTGGTTTTAGTAAAACAGGTGATCATTTCTGGGGTATATTTGTTGTCGTTCTCGCTTGCCTTATTTAGCAGGATAGGCTGAACAAGGTCATCACCATACATGTTTAAAGCAAGAATTCTGGTTTGTTAGATGATATTTTCCAATTAGTAACAAACAACAGATAAGTTGTCCTAAGACTTACCAGAATATGCAGCTAAGACGACTGAATTTCCACTATTAACAAAGTTTATGAGCATTAACAGGGAAGTGCATAACAAGTAACTTACCGTGTATAAAAACCCTGAATAATACAGTATCAAACTATAAATTTAAGTAACAGAGAGTAAACAAAAAAATTCACTATATAAATCACAAGAAAGGAAAAAAAAATAATCTCCAAAGCCCAAAGGAATTTCCCAATATGAATTACGGCTTCCATAGCCAGTGTGATTACTGCAATTTTATATATATAAACAAAAAAGTCTAGAGCAGGTATTTCAACTTGCGATTAGAAGAAAGTATCTGCAGATTGCATAAATGTGTTGTTGTGTCACATAATATCAAAGTTATTTGCAAAAATTATACAATCTGGAATGCTTTAATATGAGACACAACAATGTACTTAAACACACAGTAATAAGAAAATGAGAGCAATCGTTATATAAAATGTATTTTTGGGATGCATTGAGTTAGCAGTGCTATCTAGATTAAATACGTAAAGTGAAAAGTCGTCATTTTAACAAGCTGCTCATTGATACCCCTTTTTGCCATCAGGACATTTTCTGTGCCCTACTTCTGCTGGATCTCTAAAGTCCCAAGGGCAAGTTAAAGCCAGTTGTGGCATTCAGAAATAATTCAGTTAAGATCTACACTGTGCGTTTGGTACCACCATTTTTTTTTTTTCTTTTAAAAGAGAAGTGATTTCACAAAGGCAGGTTTCTTTCACTGACACAGTAAAATCCTTGGAGCAGGGACCATATTCTGGGCACTGCTAATCACATTGTTGGCACTCAACAAATAAATAATAACAACATTAATGATAATTTACTTTGCTTAACTCCTACTTATTTGTAGTGCTGATTCCCTTGGTTTAAGTGATGCTCCTTAGGAATTTTCAGATCCTCTTGGCCTAAGTCCCCTCTGTCTCTCCTGTTGTCTTTCTTCTGAATGTTGCTACTCTCCTCAGTCCAAAAGCCTCTTATTTTCGAGGTGTTGCTGTTTTATTTGCACTTATAGCAGAGGTGTTCGATAAAGCTACACTTCTTTCTGCATTTGGTAAATCTGGTGTATCGTACTCCCAAGGGCAGACTTCAGCTCGAGATGCTAAAGGTTGCTGTAAGTAACTACTTGGCTTATGGGAGTCAGATGAAAGCACATTTCCCTCAGAAGAGGCATTTTTTTTCTGTTCTGCCAATTTATTGAGGTTTTCCTTTTCTGCTGCTCTCTGGGGTACCTCTTCCCGCTCCCCAGCACAGGTATTAGGTGCATATCTATTAACATTCTCACACTTAAGCCCAGGGGAGACCTGAGACTTGGAATTCGACTGTTTTTTCTCATTTTCAAAGACCTGCTGCTCTTGTGTCTCCCGAGTGGCTGCCTCCACCTTCTCTGAGCTCTTTTGATTTGCCTGTTGAAACCCTTCGGGTGTCTTCAGCTTATGATGAGACTTCCCCTTTGACTGGGAAGGGTGGTTTTTCTCTGGCTCTGAGGAAGCAATAGACACATGTTTTTGAACTTTAGAGTCAGAAGGCACAGGACCAGGAGTTTGGTCATATATCTCCCAAGGACAAACTTCTCCTATGTCGAAATTGTCCTTGTGCAGTGACTTACCTGGGCCTGTGTCTGGATTTGCAGGTGTTTGAGTAACCCTTTGCTGTTTCATAATTCCAGATTTATGGGATTTCTTTGTTTCCTCAGAGTGGGTAGAGTTCTTCCGGTGGGAATCCTTATGCTCCCCTTTATCGGAGACTGAGTGCTTTTTGCTGGCCTCCTTACCCTTCTGCTGAGATTTGTGAGATTTAGTGCTTTCTTCTAGACTTTGTGTTTTACCCGTTAGTCCCAGAGTCTTTTCCTTGGCACTGGCAATAACACTGAGGGATTTCTGTAACACAGATGTTCTTGGATGCAGAGGCTTCTTGTCGGCACTTAAGTTATGTGCACTTACTGATTTGCACACCAAAGGGACCGATTCAGTGGAGACAGCTTCAACTTTTTCTGGAGCATTTTTGGTTAATTTGTTACCATTCAAGGAATCCAGAAGCGAATTCTCAGCAGCTATAACTTCTGCGCTTTCTGTAGTTAAGCTATTTGGTTCTTCTGTTTGATCCCTAACATGATCGTAAGTGCTGTGGGACTTTTTTAATGAAAAAACTCTGTTTTTCAAAGTCTCTTCTTTTGGCTTTGCAGAACTCGTGGAATCCTGTGGGTTTTTTCTCAGTGTGGCTGTGTTCTTCACAGCACTGTGCTCCATCAGGTCCTTCTCATCCCTGGAGCACTGCCTGGTGACCGTCTCGGGGATTTCTGTAATACGTCGCATTATCGAGCGCCCCAAGCCCTTTTTAGAGCACCTTTTTTTCTGAAGATGTGGGTTATTAGCAATCATCTTTTTCCTTTTATAGATTTCAAGCTGGGCATATAGTTTCTTCAACTCATCCTGCAAAGGAAAGCGAATGGCAAAACTAGTATGTACAGAGCGAGTCCAGTCAAACAAGCAGCCTGATAAACGCACTACCTATTGCTCTAAAAATGGCATTAAACTTATTTCACTGCCTTTTCTCATTCTTGAATATGCCATTTCTCCATTAACTTGAATCCCACTTTTTTCCACTCTAAAAATAAGTTCAAACCTCATGCACAAACATGTTACCTTCCGCAGCCGTGCATCATATGGCATGCACAATTTATATACATTCATAAACACATATGTTTCAGATTTCACAATGCTGTGGTGTATGCTTTTCTAGGGAACTCTCTAGCTATTCTCTATTCTGGGAACTTAAGCCCTTTTATTGTGAAAGACAGGAATAAAGTATTTTTTTTTTCCTGCTAACCAAGTGTTTTTAAAATCCCATGTTATTAATTCTAGTTATGTGTAGTTATATATATATGGTACATACAAATGACTAATCACACTGACACCAAATCCTCTTTGCATTTAAGATAATTCAAAGAGCCTATGTAAACTGATAAACAGCTCTTGCTGTGGATGATTCCTCCTCTTTAGCCTCCAGTACGACATTTGTACAACTAACAATGCAGCTTCTCTACACGCTAGTGAGTATTTTCCATGAGATTTTACATGATCTGATACCACAAAATTTGAGAGACCTAAGCTGGCCTGTTTCAGCTGATATTTGCAAAAAAAAAAGTCAAATGGGCGCAATTCAGAGCTTACTCGTAGGGAAAAGTATTGTTCTTGAAAATAAATGCTATTCAAATGAGTTATACCCGAATATCTTCAGGATCCAGACTATGTTCACTCCATGCTGAATTGATACTGCTGTTCAGATAGGATCCAGATCGACCCATATCAAGCTCATCTTCATAAGCTTCTGTAGCTATATCATCTCTTGGGTTATTGCTTGAATGTGAAAACTGCAATAAGTATTCATAAGAAAATGTTGTCATCAGTGCAAAAGTTTACTTCAACTTCAATGTAAGAGTTTACATCAACAGTTTTTAAGACACAATGATCCTTCTATGGATTTCATGTGATTTTCTGAACTCAAAACACTAGCTATAGGCAACGTTGGCATAAGTAGTGTCCTATAGAATATCAGTATTGTACGGAAGGAACTCTTATTAATGATGGCTTAACTTGATAAATCTAGAGATTTTCATACGGAAAAAAACCCCAGTAATTCTGATGCTTATTTGAACCTCTTTACACTGCATTTAAATTAAGCTAGTATGGAAACAGACTTTCAGCCAGGATTTCCAATTAGTCTGCTAAAACCAAAAGACTGTATTTTATATTGAATAATCCTGCAGAAAGCAGTTCTCCCATTTTAGATACTAACCCTGAAATGGAAGAGATGAGATGGCAGGAAGAGGAAGAGGAAGAGGAAGAGGAAGAGGAAGAGGAAGAGGAAGAGGAAGAGGAAGAGGAGG